>WURT03617977.1:0-33144 GCA_009936505.3 Holothuria glaberrima
TTTGGTTTTGTCCCTCCCATTTTCAGTGGATAATTACCGAAAAATATGGTAGGGACAATGATTAATAGAAATCATGTCAGATTGATCCCACCCATGAAGTTCTCGGCTTCCGTACAAAACAGAGTTTTCTTTTAAAGGAATATACAGTTATCTCATCGTTTGTTTGTTCTGGTTTGCTTTTCAAGGTCTTTCAACGTCGCAGTAGGGGTGCAACAAGCTTTTACAGGAACTGGTATAGTTATGAAACCGGATTTGGTGACATTCAAGACGAGTTCTGGCTTGGAAATGAAAAGCTTCATTACTTGACCCAACAAGGCAACTATGAACTACGAGTAGATTTCGTGTCATCGAACTCGGCAAAATACACGAAGTACGATAGGTTTCTAGTAGACAGTGGCACAAACAACTTTCGGGTGACTGACATTGGTACTTACAGTGGAAACGGATGTATGTATCATCTCTCTCACTCTTTTTATTTTTATGCTAACTTGAGGTAACGTGAAGTAATCCTGAAGGGGTGTACCTTCACACAGTTTACACAGAAAGCATTGGAAAATTTTAAAAAATGATAGGATGCCATCTCAGATGAAACTAAGTTGACTGGCTTGAAATTCACTGTTTATCACACATTTTGTGAGCCAATGAAAGATTTCATCTCTAACTTCTGCGAGGTAGAAAGTCGGGAAATAATGTAAAATACTCATCATGAAGTCATCCATAGTCATTTGTTTAATCTGAGTGGTTTAAATCGTGCGGTCAAAGCGTAGTTAGTTCCAAAACATTCAACGTGAACAAAGACTAACTTAACGAAACATGTTGCGCACTTGAAATCATACTGATCGTTCAGGAAATTCCTTCCCTTTCGTTTCCTTTCGGAAATTTCATCAACAATATAGGCAATTTATGAAAAATCTGGTGATCATTTGGAAACACGGGAACTATTGAGTACCGAATTACATAATTGGTGAATTCCTCTGATAGCTATATGGCATCGTTTGTCTTAAAATACATTTGCATTAGATTATATGTCTTTTTAGTCATTAGTCATATTGTCACTAACTGCATCTCATTTGAAATTTCAGGCCGTAAACTTTTCATCATGGGTATTCTTAAAACCTTTAGCAGTTGCATTTAGAATATAGGGAAATTCCCGTCGTGTTTTTTCTTGCATTTAATTGGGAAACAGACATCTCCTCAACCTTCCTTAGTTAACCAAATTGTTAGAATTATGACAGAGGCTTATAAGCCAGAATAATGAAACAAGAGTTAGGCTATTGTGTCAGCTAGGTTGCTACATTTCGTTAGTGTGAGGACACAGTACAGAACGAGGCTTCATTATCAATAAACCAAACTGACCATTGTTGAAAACGTGCCGAGTGAGCTTAGCTGATCACATCCTCTCTGTTGCTGCCACATTGAAATTTTTTGGATATATTATTGTTCTAATTATGCTAAAAGTCCATTTAAGGTTATGTTAAAGTACACAAGCAAACTAGAAATTCCCAATAATGCTTTGCTGACTGTTAATGACCCCTTTAACTATGCAAATGTCTCCCATTTGCATGGTCACATCTAAATGTTATTTAATGATAAACGATTAACAGTAATTCAAAGGGGTTGAAAAGATGCTTTAAAAGAAGAGCAAAGACTTAAAACCCTATAACACTAGGAAGATTTTTTTTGTATGTTTGAAAAATTCACTTTGCTGACAATGAAAATCGATGCATGATTTAACTCAATTTAGAAGAATATTTTCTATGACGACATATAGCAATTCAAAGATTAGAAAATGCAAATTTCGATGACGTCATTTTAAGCTCATTAATTTGCAAATTTATGCGGATGACGTTATTCCTTACGTTTTTCTTTGTTTTTTTCACTTATTAACTTCTTTATTTTTTTAGGGTGAAGGGCGGCTGGTGTGAATTTTTCGGTTTAATATGACATTTCTCACACAATTTTCTCTTGAATGACACCGAATTTGTCCCAATCCAACTTATTATGAGCGAGATATGACTGTAGTGAAATCGGCCCTAAAAATTTGCACAGATTTTCCTGACTCCACACTCAAAAAAGGTATCAAATGACCCCAGCTAACCTTCCACACACAGTTCAAGGCATGCAGACATTTTTTACATTCTGTTGTGACCTATTACGCGCGAGTGCAGTTTAGCGCTGTGAATGGAGTGTTGCCAAGGCAACACAGAGACTGCAGTAATGCGTTTCGCGCTCCCATATACTTTTTACATGAAGGCCATAGACAAAATACAGAGAGAGTTTGAAATCAGTGGTTGGGATTTGATTGGATTAGGTGGCAGTATACACCTTTGATTAACTATCTAAAAACTGATAGTGTTGAATTTTGTGTGTGTTATTCAAAAATGCAATCACTTTTGCCCTAGGGTTTGGGGTTATTTTTATGGACTCCACAAATCTTCCACTTTTTGGGAAAAATATTGAAATTAGGATATTTTATGAGGAAGAATTTGCAAATATCTTGGAGAAGCAGCTATAGCCCGAAGCTTTCCAGAGTGTATTTAGAGGTATTGAGGCATAGCAAAATGGTTATGGTTAGTTAGGGCATAGCTTGCTACTACAAGGACGTTTCGGACCGGATCCTAATATTTGGCTAAAATTTGCCAAAATGTGAAAAACATTCCATATTTTAGGCAAATTGAGCCCACATAGACCCCCTTAAAAGAAGGGTTTAAGCAGAAATTTACTTTTCATATGGGAAAGAGAAACTAAATCTATGCATTTTGGTGAAACTTATTGAAATCGGACATGTATTACTTGAGATATCAGCTAGATGTTACTGCATTTGTGACCCAAAGTGAGCTTGAGGCAAGTAGCAGGAATTATATCACTAGGCAGTTCCCTGATATCCCTTCCTCACAGTGATAAGGAATGCTTTGTTTCCTTTGTCTTTTCAGTCTGTTGTGTTGACCTTGAAGTGAATAGGGATAGGACCTCGCCTCCCTGGAGGGGATGTGAAATTTGTTATTTTCCCCATGTCTCTCATGCAATCACATTCCGATAACATTTGATTGTTGAGGAGAAAATTGGTAGTAAAGTTTAAAGCAAACAAAAGACTGTTCATTAATGTGAGGCTATGACATCATATGTGCTTGTTTCACGTTCACTTTGTGCTTAAAATGTGACAAATTTATCTGCTGATATCTTGAGAACCACTAATCGGATTTCAATGGCAATTTCACCAGATTGCTAAGAATAAGTACCACTCTAATACATGAAAACTTGATTTGAGATGAGACCCTTCTTTGAATAATATTAACACTATGATCTGTCTGTTTTTATTTTGGTACTTAAAACAAGCCTGCACCATGAAGAAAAATAGAGATAAAAATTCTGGAAGGAGTTATCTTTCGCGGGTCCCAGTTAAATTTGGACCCAAGGGTGCCCCAGGGTTATTTGGAATTTTTTTTTTTTTTTTTTTTTGAGAGAGAGAGACATGGAAATTTACAGTTTAAATCCCGGGCCCATGGGAAGCTCATTCCCCCATAAACCTCCAGATCAAAACAACAGATTACAAAAAAGAGAAAGAAAACAAAGCAGAGTCGTTCATCAGTTTGAAGCGATGATATTACCTCTTCTTTTGCAGTGCACTAGCCTTGAGATTATTCCTCTATTGATGCATGGTATACCTAAATACATTTTAAGAACATTTATAAACAATTATCTCTTTACCGCATGGTTCAATCCAGGTACAAAAATTAGAGCTCGAACTGATGTAACATATAAACTCACGTTATTTTAAAGCGGATATATTGTTCTCTGCAGATAATGGTATGCCTGATTTTCAAAATAGAGAATTCAGTACGTCTAACGAGGACAACGATGGGTTGAATTATGACTGTGCCGAAAAGCACCGATCAGGTTGGTGGCATGGGGGTGGTTCTTATTCTTACTCATCTCACTATTGCTGTTTATGGCAAGACGGAAGCTCCTACAGAACGTGCTCGGTATCCAATCTGAACGGGGACTACAACGGCGCAAAAGGACAAAACATTAACTGGAATTATTATAATCACTGCAACATCAAATACACAGAGATGAAAATACGTCGCACCTCCTAACGAAAAGTTACTGTTCAATCCCACTTTAAAATTAAGAGGAAGCAAAATGGACTTCAGTACAGAGAACATACCTGTCATTCAATACGGGTTAAGAGAATGAATTTAGATTCATTTGAGCATTATAAAATACGAAAAAACGAAAGCGTTTACAAAAGAATTAAATCGAGTCAACTTCGAAAACATCGTCAGGTTAATTTGCTAGTAACAGATTTGTTCATTTGAAAACAGGATTTGCTGGCGATGAGACATGCAGTTGTTCTTTTTATATCAAGCTGAACGACATGCGATTGATAGCAAATTTACTGCTCTGGATAGCATATTTTGCATTGTGACTGGAGCTCCCGGTTGTTATTGATTGCCATACTTGCTTTAAGGGGGAAATAATAAGGTAAATAATAATAAAAATTCATTAAAGTACTTTAATTTCTAAGTTTTGCCATGTATCAGTTCACTGGGACAGAATGTCGTGCTTTTCCCAACTCAGTTTTCATATAGAGAGGAGAAGGGGGAAATTTACAACTTAAGTTGATAGCAGTACATAGGTGTACTAGGAAGGGGCTGAGGGAAGCCAAAAGTCTAATTAAGACTAATAAAGAAGGCAAATTTTAACCCAATGCACCCACAACTGGTTTTATTTGTTAAACCTCTTAATGTGCCTTATGGAAGGCTACCAATGGGACAAAGCGCCTAAATGACCCACAAAGAGTCCCATGTCGCCTAAAAGTTATCTCGAAATTTTAACCCGTCAACCGCCAAGCTGAGAACAGTACCTCGCCACAAAGAGGTTATTGTTTCCACAATTGTCTAAAAGGGAGACATTCCCTCCTGTGACAAACAACAAACTAGTTTTAAGTATTTTTGCAATGTTATTCTCAAACTTGTTGAGTTACAGGACCAAATACAGAGACAGGGAAAAGGTTGAAGGCCTCAGGAACTGATAAAGGGTGTGGAAACATGAGGTCCGTTTGTGAGGGTGAATTGAAACTGCGTTTGCGACAGGCATTTGCGGATACGAGAATATTTCATTAGGACGGTTCCTTAAGCGAGGAGTGTTTACGGGACCAACCCTGTCCTCCATCCCTGGTTCTACTCAGAACTGTAAAATGCAAGAAAAAGCACTCTGAAAAATAAATTTGTCTTCAAAGTTCTTGTACTATGCTTGAGCCATTGTAGTATAGAGCTTATTCACTGACGTCACGTGACGTCATTTTGGAGGATAAAAAAATGAAGCACACTACACGCACTACGTAGACTTCGCACGCGTTCTTAGTAAACTTACGCGCGTATTATAAGTCAGCTGTACATAAGTCAGCTGTCAGCTGCCTCCTTTAGAGGGCGCAATTTTGTTTCTGTGACGTCATATGCATAGGAACATGGAAGAAATTTGGGTATTCAAGGCGCCCTGGACACAACAACATGGCCGTATGAAGGAGTTTGGGGACAGCATCTAAGGTGTACAGAGAAAGCTATTGTCAAAATTTCTCCACACATCAGGTGAGTAGACTGGACTTACCACCAAGCCTACCCCAACGATGTGGGGTCCAGTAGTCTTCCTTGAACACCCTGTATGGTTACAGTGCCAACGCGTCCGTGGGGATCCCGGGGCGAAACCCTTGACGCTCTCGGGTATTTACCAAATTGTGGACATTAGAATGGGGTATTTATAGCTTTTTAAAAAATGACATTGTATAGGTACTTTACAAAAAACAACAATCACAAGTTTACATTGTTTTTTATAGCCTTGTTCCGTCTAACTAACAGCCGGCCAAGAAAGCTGACACAGAGGACACAAAGGTGGGGGTGGATGTTGATTGGGGCTTCCTTTGGCTTTGGAACAATAATTTCAACGAAATTATCCTACGGGAAGTAATAAAGGGAAACTTGGGTCCAGTGCGCGTGGACCCGCCGAATTTGATTACATTTTTCAAAACATTAACGATGTGAGTAATCGAGAACATAAGGAATTTATTCTCAGTGGGGTAGGTTTCTCCCTCTCCCCTTCCCCCTTGCTACGCACCTTTCCTGTATTGCCGGAAATGACATTTTCCGTGCCTTTCAAGTTTAACTAATTAATTAAACCATCTTTCTTTTTCTGAATCTCTAAAGCTTACCCGAATCCATGTACAGTGATAAAAATTGCTTTGGAAATTTCTGGGGGACCAGCCCGGTTGTCCACCGCTTCCCACTGCGTGCGGCATGCATTGCAGGATTTTGCCAACTGAAAGATATATTGATAACAGGTCTGAGTATATATACTTGGATTTGTTGTACGAGGGGAACTTTCCAATATAAACGTAGTAGATTGCAGAAAATTGCACTCTAAAGTAATATTTGTAACTGCAGTATTACGTTTGCCAAAATCGGGGTACATTATCGATGAAACTTTGATATCTCAACTGAAGGTTCGAACAGATCTTCTCAAACACATTCTAAAAGGGAGGAAGGCTGAAGTCGAGGGTCGCATTGAGGCCTGTTTATTGATTATATTTATCCAAAAGTCTGCAGAAAGAGTATAAGTAAATGTGAAAGATAGAAGGGTTGCCACTCTGATTACATTTAATTTAGTGACCGTAAAGTTTTAAACATGATTCGCTGATTATGATTTGCTCTGCTTATATCATCAACAATTAACGTTGGTTCAACACGAAAGGGAAATTTGTGCAATCACCGCAAGGAACGAAGTCATGAGCAACATGTTCAACTAGATTTGTGTACTTAACTTTGTTGTTTGGAAACACTACCAAGCGAATGAAAGGTAAGAGGAATCAAGTAGGGTTACTACAAAATACATTATTTAAATAAATATAATCATGACTCTTTCTTTTTCCCATTTTTGCTAATTGTATTTTTCTTGCTGAAGAATTTTTTCTAAACCGTAAAATCGGTTAAGGGCCTGCTCCCTATGGGCCGCGTTTGAAAGTCAAGGATTTAGAGTTATTTAGATTGATTTGGTCCCGGTCAAACACTCCACTTCCCAAGATTGTCCTTGAAACTTTCCATAGTGGATCAAAGGATGATGTACGGTGGGTTCTGTCCTTTATCTATGAGACTGTGACATACGAGGGGAAAGCCAATGATTTTATGACTGTGTTCATTTCTGAGTTCAACCACGTTTTAGTTGCTGTATCTGTACTTAAAGTGTACCTAAAGTCTAAAATGTCAAACACGTTTGTCAAAAAGCTTAAAAATGAATTCAAATGGTCTACCTCCCATCTTCATAGGAAATTCATGAGCTGAGATATAACATGTTGAAGCATATTCACTCAATTTAACATGGTAGATTGTACAATAATTTGTGATGTCATTCTTGAACTACTCAAATAACTTTGGTTTTCTTTGTGTTTTGGAAAGCCATTGCACCTTGTCCCGAAATGTGATCACTGTCTTACTGTTATGGTGTGACTATACAAGCCCTCTTCATTCAACATACTATGCAAGAAAACAGTAAACTTTTCAAGATTATATAATTTTAATTTTTTTTAATTTCACAAGGAAACAAAAGCAAGTAATGTGAGTTGTACAATAAGGAATCACAGATTTTTGCGCAATTGACTCTTTCAAATTAAGTGAATATCTTCTATATCTATATATTTTATATCTAAGCGAAGCGGTGCAATAAGCCAAGAAGATAGGAGTTGGATGAATAGGGTTTATTTTCAAACCTCTAAAATATATATTCTAGAAATTCTAGACTTTAGGTACACTTTAAGGTTTTGACAAATGCCCACTTGCATATACATAATCTAGTATACAACAAATGGACACATTTCCAACCTTCCACGGATAAAGGCCAAAGCCGTAGCGAGCGGGGGTGTGGGGTGTCACACCCCGAACATTTGGTCGCCGTTGGCAAATTTTTGGTCCGTCGGCAAAAAGGGGAGAGGGGGAGGAAAAAAAGGGAAGAGAGGAGAGTAAGAAAAGAAGAAAGAAGAAGTGAAAGGAAAGGAAAGGGGAAGGAAGGTAGTGAAAGGGAAGACGGAGAATGGAAAGGAAAAAGAGAAGAGAGAACGGGAGCGCCCGACCATTCTGTACTCTATATTTCCATTATCGGCTCTTCATGTAATTGGCTTATTCAAGATGGAGGCCCGTCGGCAAATTGATCATGCATGTGACGCCGGGCTGTATCAACGGTCGTCGGTGTAATTTGACGACTTAATGAGACCTTCGGCAATACGGGGCAAGAAAGTGAATTAACAGCTTCCGTACAGGCGTGCTGTTTCCGGTCATATGACATTCTTGAAAAACCACTTTCTGGACAGTATTCCTCACTTTTATCATCACCATGGGATCAACAGCACCCGATTACCCATAGAGAGTATCCTTAGCCCGTTTTCTAAACCCTAACCTTGACTTCAACCATAGGCGTATGATGCTGTGGGGCGGAACTGTGCTTCCGCCCCCACTCCCGATCCAAATAAGAAATGTCAAAATCTGAAGTAATTTGACTTAAAATTTGTCCAAAAATGATACACCAGTTTCCAAACAATGTCATGTGATCAATATCCACCAATCGAAATGGTCTTTGGTTTGAATGAACGCAGATCGAGCTGTCAATCATATGTGACGTCGCAAAGATTTTCATTCAATCACAATACTCTGACGACTACGAGAGAGTTTCAGTTTGGGGGGACTGCGCATGACCTTTAAGAACCCTCAAATACCGAAAAATTTCCAAACGGGAGGGGGACACTCCCTACCCTTAAACCCCTCCCCAGGACGGCTTTCCGAAACAAGGTTCAGCCACCCTTGTTTGGAAAGCTTCCTTCGCCTATGCTTCAAACACATTTTGCAAAAGATGGAAAAAAATAATGCGTACCGCGCGTGTCTTCCCGTCACTGCAAACTTCAGGCGTTCAACATTTGAGCACCAAATGTAACATACAGAACGCATCCTGGCGTTCGATGCATATTTTGAAGGCTAGTGTTAGCATTCTGAACACTTTTTCTCCATTTTTGAACGCCGGACGCCTATTTAAGCTCTAACCGTATTTGAACGTCAGCTGGTCAGGGGCGTCTTGTGGTCAATTGCTGAACACATAGTGTTCGAATTCTGAACGTCAGGTTCAGCTCCTGAAGTAAAGTGGCACGACGGGAGGAAAGCCTGACACATTAAAATTATTAGAAATGTTTGCATTGGATAATGTATTATGAACCAAAATATACCTTTCCTGAGACTATTCTTTTACCCAAAGATGTGCTAAAACCTCAGTTTCAGCGGGTCTCCTGGCGAGCCCGTAGACCGTAACCGCGTAGAAGTATAGTGTCAAGTAGTATAATGTCAACGGTTGTATGATTGGGAAAGTCAGGGAAACTAAACAAGTCATGCCACTAATGAAATTTTATGACATAACAGAACCGTTTCATTTGGCCCAAATTTTTTGGCGTGGTTAACGTGTTCCAGTTGAAATTGTCTGGCAAGGATCCTCTACGGACTAGGAAAATTTAGAAGAAAACCTTATTAATAGTCAACTGAAAATTATATTGTGCGACACTGTGCAAACGAGGAATGTAACAGCATGTTCAAAAAGGGACAAAAGGTCTTAAGTTGGGTGTGGTAGTGAGGAGCTAAAGACATCGGATAAGACGTGAACTCTGAGGTGCATCTGCTCCTAGTGCCATAAATGTAGTAGGCGTGATTACTTTCCTTGGTGAGCAACAGGGTCCTGGGATCCAATGAGGGTTTATTTTACACACCTGCTTGACATCTATATTGACCTAACATTCGAGGATGGCCACATAAGGATAAATATATGATTACTACTGAACTGCTTCTTGGAGAATCTGGGCGTTCCCCTCCCTGCTCAGAGTAAAGAGTTTCAACTATCGAACCAGTCGTTTGTCGAAATCTGATTTAAGGGCAGACCACTTCTTCAGTGCAGCCTTGTACACGTTTCAATATTTTACAATTTGTTTGCCATAACCTCTATTATTCTGTTTTGATGTCTGTGGTTAGACTTTTGTTTTCATGGACACAAACTAGGAGACAAAAAATGGAGGATAAGGGGAAGAGAACAAAATCAAAAGCACACACAACAAATGGATTAGCCTAAATTACAGGATACTCTAGCACGTACAGACCGTAAACAACAAAAGTGCGACCAACTTCCGTACTATAAGTTGTACGGCCTCAGACGTACTGCTGTTCACGAAGGCTGTACTGCAGATGCATTTGCTCAAGATCTAAGTATGACGTATGCTATTGTAACCGAGCTCTCCTTCACATTTCTCCGTGTTATCCTTTGATGCATATCGAGCGCCCTCAATATGTCTACTTTACGTCAGATGAAGGACAGAAATACCAAGTTTTATCAGTGCAGTTGACGAGGGCCATCATTCAAAAAGTTAAATTAAACAACGCCTTTTCCAAGATTACCTTACGAATTGAAATTCGTCACTTCATAGATCGCGAAATGTTTTATGTGTGTAGGGGCTCATTGCTTTTGGTTATTTTAGTCCACGGGTCAGGCGAAATGAGCAAGACTGCTGGTCAGTAATTTCAACTCCCTGGTATTTTCAAGTTCTGTTCGGAGTTTTTTGATGAGCGTGTACTTAAAGTGCTAGTTTTTGTTGCTTTGGTCCTTCAAACAAAGTGACCTGTCAGCGAATTAAATTTGCCTGGATTTTGTAAAGGGACGGGTGGGGGATTCTAGTAAAATTAATCAACGAATCACGTATGGACTGCTTTTCCTCTCCTCGTATGTACTTCAGGAACGCAATGCTGTAGAGTGATTTTTCGCTTCACCCATCGCATATAAAAGAGTCACTCCACGTGGGATGCAAGTGTGGAAGCGCGGAGACAAAGAAAAAAATGGCCCCAATATCTGAATTCTGCCACTGATCCAACTATTATAACGGTGTATCATGTCTTAAAGGAAAATATTGCGTTTAAAATGCATCAACATGGTATACAAAGAAAATATCTTAAATCATTGTTAAACCTTTTAGTCTCACTAATAAACTCTAGCAATAACCTTATCTCTTCAAACTATTATGCATTACAAGAGTAGTTGATGTTGCGTCATCTGAATTTTGAAAGTTTGCTTGAGTTAGATTACTTTTGTGCAACAAGTAACCGAAATACTTCCTGTGAGAGACTAGTTTCTTGAAAAGAAAGCTACTGTACTGCCTTATTTTGAATTGTCTATCATTCTTCATCTGTTAGTATTGGTTTAAAAAATATGAAATTTTCTGTAGAACAAACGCAATATTTCCCTTTAACATCTACTCGTCCGTTAAAAACAGCAGTTTGCTAAATGCAGAATTTTTTTGAAAGATGGTTAAAGCTTTGGATAGGCTCCCTTAATTTCGATGACTAGTCGCTGCTGAAAGGCTACCTCTGCCAGCATAATATTCAGGGACTTATTTGAGGGTTACCACCCCGCAAACACAATAAGTTTTCAAAACGTCACAGTGGTGTTATAAAACGTTTTATAACGTTACTGTGACGTTTTAGAAACGTTTTGTGTCAGCGGGGCAGTAGAGTCCGGGGCAACATTCCGGTGGAGTGCAATAGTGGAAAGCTTCCCGGGTCTTTTGGTGTTTTGTAGAATTGTAAGCGTGTAATTTAAAGCATGACTGTCTAGAAAATGACAGGTGTGTGCAACTAAGCAGCTCAGAACAATAGCGATTTCCTTATAAGTGTCGATAGATTTAAAAGCAGATAAAACGGCCCTTGTAGGCCTCCACTTTGGAGTCCCAGGAATCTGTGGTGGTTAGTTTTGAAACAAAAATTTGAAGAAAGATGTCATGTGTCATACCTTTTTAAGCTTTCTTTTATTTTTTTAGGTGCATTTTTCAAGTCATACAAGAGTAATTAAACTACGACATTTGACAGTCATGTCATTCCTTTTACAGCAATGAATCTATTGGTACAGTGTTAAGTGTATTGTGTTTGTGTCTGGGGTGAGCCTTATGTGGAAGGAAAACAAGTGCTATTTACTACACAGATCTCCCTTCAGATATTTTCAGGCCTAAAATTATGGCCTAAAATCGTGAGGGCCAAAAAACCAGTCGGTATGACAACACCGCGTTACCATAGCAACACTGCATTCGTTTGTGCACTTAACTATGTGTACTAATTAACAGTTATGAACAACAGCTCTCAGTCTGAAATCTAATGTAAAGTTGTAAAATACCCCTTTTCGCGAAAATGTAGCAAGCATTTCTGTTCATGGGTCTTTCAAAATCTCTGGACGAGTTCAAGCTTTAGAACGTCCAAGTTCTGGGGGACTGAAATTGTTTCTAAGCAAAGGCAAATTTGCCGCATGTGCTTTCGTTTCTGTACAGATGTACTTGTCTATTCTGCCCACTCTGTACCCGAGAAAGCATGAAAAACTGGTCAACTCAATGACTGGTTGAAAACTGGGGACAAACAACTTCATATATTCGAAAGATCTAAGTGGATGGATCCACTCCAAGCACTTAGTTCTTACAGTAGGATCATCGATAGGAGAGAAAATCGAAACGACCAAAGGTCCAACTCCCTTGTCATCACATCCACATGCGTAGGGCCAGTATAGGCAAATATATAACTGGATTCGCCACGATGTATAGTGACGGAGCTCTACATGGGGAGTATTTCCCCATGGGAAATGCAACAAAACTCACGTGGGCACTTCAATAATCAGTGGATGTCTTTGGAAGCCCCAAATACACCCAAATGCATGAGAATGATGTATATATTTTGACACCGTTGAAAATGTTGGAAATGCGGATGTTGTTTCCCAACAACAAGAATGTCCGATTATAAGATCTCAATATTGCTCCGAGTAATAAATCTATTCTTACGTCCATGATGTTATCAAGAATAGCGCCCTCTATCTTGGGCTCGCTTCTCCAAAGTACGTTTAGCAATCGGTGGACTAATTTACCTTCTTTTTTACAACAAAGAAAAAAAAAGGCTTGTACCGCGAGTCTTTCGAGTGCAAAGTGGTCACATGTTTGTTCCAATCGATACAAGAGGCACTTCAAGTGATTATGTGTTCAATACATGTATCATATAAAATTCCATTTATAGAGTGTCAAGTATAAACTTTTATGAACATAGAACGTAATAGAAATTCATTATATTCAATTGAGGAAAACAAAATTTTTATCTTAAAAATGGCAAGTATACGCAAAAGCTCCCATCGGGTATTAGATGGGAGTTAGTAAAATACCGTACTCTCTCTAAACCTTCAAACAAAATATTGTTTAGATTCATATGTTACATAGCTTCATTAAATTTATACACAATTAGTTGATAATACTTAAAAGATAAATTTTTGAAAAAGTTTGCAAGCTCAGCTTAAAAACACAAACCATTTCGTCCTAAAAAATAACTCGTTTACCTAAATAGTGTTATAAAAGTCTTCAAAAGTACCTCTTTTTTTTGTGCAATAAAGATTTGTTGAAGACAAAACGTGTGACAAATTGCTCATTTTAGTTTACTAGATAACTTCTTTATCTTGGCAATGATTTTATTCCCAATGTAAAAGGAATCTTTTCTTTCCTATGTAAGTTTCGGTAACATCGTCAAAAGATCAGTTCGGAACCTACATTGTTTTACTAATGAGCAAAAGTTTCAAGAACGAATCTGATTATTGTGCGCGCTCCCGCAATGAATAATCTCAGTGCGAGATCAATATTGTAACGCTTAATTATGCTATTTTTTATAGATTTTTTAAATTGACATCATGCCGACGTTATCTTAGAGGGCAAAGAATGAAGGTAGCTTGATAAAGTACATGTTTCCACACACTGCACGCACGACGTAGCCTTCGCATGTGCATGTAGACGTAGGTGCGTATACTATCGGTACAAAAATGACCTGCCTTCATTTGTGTTGATGTATATAAGTTGTAATGCTAAACGCTTACCTCAGCCGAGGCGTATTTTCCGTTCTACGGCGTCCTATGCGTAAGATCTATTGATTTTACTATCATATTAATAAGCAAGTTCGTAACAGTTATGATGGAAGCTCCAGTCAGTTTACCCATGGGATGTATTAGGCTGTAACAATATACCGGTAAGTATTGATAACCCCCTTTGAATTTGTCCATATGGTAATACTTAACACGAAACCTTGCATGCTTATAAAAACCCAAACTCATCTGAATATTATATTTTGCACGACGGCTTACATTTCACTCAAATGCTTAGGAAGGTTCACTCTATCTTTAATCCCCTTGGCTAACCATAATGTCCTTGAATAATTTTCTGAATGATTAATGGGTCACTTTACGCATTTGAGGTTTTTATTCTAAACATTATAAAGGATAAAATAGTCTGGTATACTAGATCCGTTTCGTAATTTCTACAACCAATTCGTAGTTGCATAATTTAATGTTCTCTGTGGAAAGATTTCAATTCTTTATGCCCAGAGGCAGAAGGAATGAGCCAATATCTACTTGGCCTGGAAAATTCGAAACGTGTGAGAATTTATTCACCATACTAAATCAAACCTTGAAAATAAAATTTCAAAAATGTATTTAATATATACTGATATCCAAATGATACCCAGTAGTGAAATTCCATCTCCATCTGTCAATTTCTTAATCCGATGTGAGACTATATAAAATTTGCTTATTCTTAGTTTTACTTCTAAAAACAGTAATGTTCAAGTCTGCATTGGACTCGGGCTCAGTTTTAGACTACTTTTTTCTGGACTCGAAACAGGAGGTTCAGGGCTCGGAACAGGCTAAAACTATACTTCAACTCAGAGCCTCTTCCGTCCAAGTCTGCAAATCATGATCTACTACATCTGTACATTACTAGGTAGTTCAATCTTTGAAATTGCCTCAGCTAAGCCCGTAGCCAGACAAGGTGTTGAAGGTGTCAAGTTATGTTTAGATGTAAGTTTGAAATAATAATTGTAAGTTTCAGTATTGAAAATTTCCTAGGGTTAAAAGTTTCACATAGGGTGGGCTCCGCTCTCAGCCCCCTCCCCTTCATTTAGAGAATGGACTGCCTCCTAACAATTACCTCATTAATGAATTGAACATGTAAAAGAATACATGAACCATGTGATTGATATGCGACATTAAGAAATTTAAGTAACCCGATCGGAGTTCCGATCGGGTTACTTTAATTTCTTAATTTAGGAATTGGGAACTAGGAATTGACCCAAAATTGGGGCTTTAGTAAACGGTATTGACTCAACTCGGGTAAGGTGACTTATACAGCCCTCTTACTTTTATTTGCAAAAGAAGACGGGAAATTATTTGTGATGTCACTCTTGTCTACTTACAAAAATGTAATTTTGATTTCTTTTAAAACTAATGTGTAATGGGTTTGGAAAATTATCCTTAATTGCAGAACAGTTTTCGGAAAAGTGGGCTGGTATTGTCAAGTTAACTAAAAACTGTCAGTTTGGATACCTATCACATTTGGAACAGAGTGCACCTGCTCTAAGTACACAAAATCCTGGCAAGCGAGAAGCAGACTTGTAGTGCTTAAGTACTACCTTGCAAGTGCATGAGTATATTTTTCATTACACTCCCACACATGGGATTGTACTCGTTGACATTCTAAAAGAATTTGAAGGTGAATTCCTAGTACAAATTACACTGTACCTCTGACTCAAATCGTTCTTGAGGCTATGTACTCATGATTACAAGCATTTTCGTGAATTTGTAGTTCTTATCGATTTTTCATATTATTTCAGTATCAAGTAAAGTATTACAAAGTATTACGTTTGAGATTGAATAAATTTAAATAATAAAACATTATCTTGAACTTCAAATCGTACATTTACTTTAGGATTGTACTCACACTAGAAAGTCTTCTGAGTATTGTACACTTTTCATGACATCATGTTCTACTTTGCTTCCAGAAGCAAGCCGAATGCAAAATCGGTTCCAAGGAAAAACAGTGTGACCCATTGATATGTGGTTTTACAATTGTGTAATCTACTATTTTACACCAAGTAAATAAGTTGCAATGTTTAACATCTCGACACAGAAATGTACCGTTACGATGGCAATAAGATCAATAGCTTTCATTTTTCAGTCAATGCCATTAATAATTGTTGTGATCTTAATAGGTTTAAAAAGACATTCTCATCGAAAGAAAATACGCTCCGAACATGGAGCCACCTTCGAGTTGGTAGCTCCATGGTACAATTCGTCTAGCCAGTATGCATTTTTGGGTAAAGCCACCGTGTACAAACATCAGTCAAGCTGGATGATCTTAGATCTGTAGGGTGTGATGGATCTCTCCAAGCTTAGTTTTTATAACACCAATCAAATAGAGTTAGCTTTTTTCTTCAAGGAGCTATTTCTAATCCCGAGCTATTCAACTCAACTGTAACAAGAACTGTACAAGCTAGAAATTCAGCTAATAATTTCCAACCTAGCGAGACAAATTTACATTTATCGCCAAAAGAAATTTTGAGGAGGGAGGGCTTGTTAGTGGGGAGAGTGTTATCATCTGCTATTGAGGGGTAGCAGGCTCAGTTCCGTACCAACCCGAATGTACAATTGATTTAAGAAGGGAGCCCTCTATTTTGAGAAACAACAGTGCATATCATGGATCTGTGGAGATAAAACCTACAAGTTAAACCTGTTTGCCTGTCATCTTGCAAAAGTCACACACATGCAGTTTAAGAACGAACTTAATACTCACCAATCTATCAATATTGTTACTTAATGTTGTGAATAATATTTACCTAAAACACGAAGATTGTGCGATTGAAATGCTATTTGGATTAACTCATACATCACAAGTTCACCCGAAGTTCAAAATACATGTTATAAAGATGAACAGCTTACCTCTTTGGTTCAGTCTCTATCTCTGTAGAACATCTCTGCGTTGAAATATAGCATGTCAAATTTATTCACTTTATTCATTTTATTAAAAATGGTACAAAGGCAATAAATTTTGTAAGCATACTAATCAAATTTCACTCTCTGGCTGTTCTTTGTTTTCCCAATACCACTTCACCCATGACATCACAAAAAATGTGCATTCGAGCATTTTAGAGAAAGCGACTGAATAAAAAAATACCTTCCCCAGTAACGGAATAATATATCAAAACGGGAATTAGGCCAAAACGGGCACTAAATGAAAATGTTCTAACCTTTGGGTCATAGCTTTTACCTTAAGCCCCTTTTATTAATCTAACGACTCAGCTCTCACATTAGAAACGTGAGGGAAAATCCATTTCAAGCAACGAAAACCCTTGTATATTACCCTCAAACACACAAATGGCATCAGTAATAAGCTAAAGTAATCTTGCGTGCCAAAAATATTTTGTATCCCGAGAACAACATGATTTTGGTAGGGAAGAGGCACAACCGCACTATGTGGCTCGAGGCTGTTCTGCGTTATCCCACGGACACCAAATTGCAATTCTCTCCGCAAAGAGACTCCAGCCCAATTTCACAGAAATATCACATCATCAGAGGCTTCTGTCAAGTTTTCTGCTAGTATTCGTGATGCTCTAGTCTGTTTGAATCTTTCTCTTAAATCTTTAGCCGAAACTCGTACATCTCCATTGCCGACACTCTTAAAGTTTGTGTAATTGTTATCTGCGGAGGGCCCGTCCATCTCATCTTTCGGATGCGGTCTACTGATAACCTGGCTTTTATTTTTCCAGTTACTGTTTTCGTATGTATCAGGCAAATTAGTATCACTTGATGACTCTAATTCATTCAAATCAATCATTTCAAAGTTAAATATTTCCCCATGCAACTTTTTCTTACCCAACGACTTTAATTTAAGCTCAGGTAAATGCTTATCGTTCTGGCAATCTCTTCTTCTTGAATGAGGTGCAAAGATACGACTGTCATTTTCGCTAATGTATTGCGAAGGTTTGTCCGTGTATTCCAGTCCATCGCTCTTATTTGAGTTCTCGGGGACTGGGACAATTAGTGGAGATTGTGGAATAGAATCAAAATTTGAATTTTTCTCTTCACCCGTTTGAAATAGTTTCGGACTATTAACACTTCCAAGAGGCACTGACAATAAAGGCACACTTAAGTCTGTCAATCTTGATCTATATCTACTTCCATTCGAACCTTCTTGAGACAAAACTCTTGACATCTGAACTTTTTCAACAGATGGATCTCTGGAGCTAGTCACTGTAATAACTTCGAGATTGCTCTCTTCAACACTGAGGTGTTTCTCCTGAGTATCTTCTTGTATTTCTACAAGAGGAGTTAGTTTAGGTGGATATCTCATTTTAAGTCGACCTACCGATCTTTTAATTTCTTCGCTTTCCTTCTTGTTTTCAATAACGTCCTCATTTGGATCTTCAGGAATGTCGTAAAGATCGTTTGCTCCTGAGTTTGATCCCTGAATCTCCCTCCCCTGGTTCTCAGAGGGTGAAGGCAATTGTATTGTAGGAGAGAGCTTTTCTATTCTGCCAGGAGAATTATTTTGCCCATTTTCTTCACCGAATTTAAGCTGTTTCATGGCAGTGGTCTTGGTTAACGGCTTTATTCTTGATTCTTCCTCCAAGGAGTGAAACGGCCTCTCTGTAAGAGCGTGTTGCCTATCCTTTTGAATCAACCTTTCGTCGTCGGTGGAAAAAGATTTCGGGAAACTGTTGCCAGATGCAACTGTTAATTTTGATCTGTTTACGGCAAATGCTTTCCGTGGGTGTACTTCTCCAGTAAGAGATTTACTCCCAAGAGATCCATTTGTCCAAGGGGAGCTCACTTTAAGGAAATTACTCCCTGATCCCCCGTTACTCTCCTTAATTTTGTCGTATGATTTTTTCTCTTTTGCACCTTTATCTTTTCTAGATGAGGTTTTCTTCTCTTGTCCGTTCTCTTGACGTTTTGCTCGAGCGTCTAGTATTAACTTCCGTCTTGCCCCAAGAGCATGAAAGTGCGCCCTCTTTTCTTGTGACGTCATTTCGGACCGTTTATTTTGAGTAGTTACATCGTCTTCACTGTACGCGGCATTATCGTAAGTTTCGGCTCGTGTTTGGTAGGGTTTCCCAGCATGAAAATCACCATATTCCGAGTCAACGCTTGACTGAACGTTTGGATCGTCCATTGAGCTAACATCCTGACTAACAGGTTCGGGAAAATTCATTGGCTCGTCTAGCTCATCTGGCCTGTAGCTATCCAATGAGTCCATTGTTTCTTGGCGACTGACGGAAGCTAACAACAGAATAAAAAATGGTGTTTACATGATAAACAACATTGAAATACGCTTAAATTAACATTTATGGGGGAGAGACGATGCCCAAGAGACGACTCAGCGAAGAAAACTGCCATACTACAATATTTCTTTTAGGTCTAGTTCACACTAACTCAACTACCAAACAAAAAATTGCTTTCAATTGTCTTTGGAGCTGTATGTAGGTCTCCCAAGGTATTTATTCGTAGTAGCGATTGCAATTCAGGGGGAGGGGTAATATTTCTTCGCACTTGGGTCATGGGGGTTTGCTGCTCCAACCACTCGCCCCTTGGCTGCGTGCCTGGTGCTCAAGGCAACACGCACAGGGTAACGGATAATTCCTTAACAATAGTGGACGGGGTTAGAATCATCTTAGTAGCAAACGTCTCTGACTGTCTTCCAAAGAGCTCCACTAACGGCTAAATTTAGGTAAACTGTTTTCAGACCGCGAACACAGCATTGATATTTAAGAACCTCCGTCATGTTACCTTGAGGAAAATACATTTTACAAACCCTGGACCGCTTGAAAGAAGAATTCTTTATTTTGAATAAAAAATAAAATAGTATAAGTCACAGAACCCTAAGACAAAGTATGCACTGTGTAATGTGTGTGTGCAGATTATGGGCCATGTTTTTCTTAACCTTTTTTAATAGGTTCAAATTTACAAATACGTTTAGCCCAAGATAATAACCAGAATCTGTGCCACATTTTGACTGGTTCTACGATACAAGTGAATTCGAACTTTACAACAATAACAGAGTCAACAAAGCAGTGTATTTACTGAATAAAAATTGCTTTCTTGGATGATTAAAAGGGTTCTGGAGATATTCACTGTCCCTTAACTGCCATCTCATTTTCGCTACCAAACTTACACGGAATCGGCAAGAAAGATATAGTCTGTTTTCATATTAAGAACAGTATGTTACAGACTGGATAGAACGTTCGCGACTCTAAGATATCTATCTTAACACATCCGTGCTCATACTGGCTCGGATCTGTGCATCACCAGTGGTTTAGACCCGAAACGTCGTGGACTTCTTCACAAACCTTTAGCACTATTTACTACTTTTTCTACCCATATATATATATATATATATATATATGTATATTTATGAAAGAGTGTAATGGTAACAACACCCATTTCTAAGAAATTTCTTCCTTCTGTTACCTCCATCATGGATTTAAAAATGTCGGCTTTTTTGTTCTTTTTTTTCAAAATGGCCGACACAAAATGACTGTCTATAAATAAGATGAGCCTATTTGGATTCAGGGAGTAGACGAAAACAGGATGTAATGACTAAAATAGTGTGTCTACATAGAAACAAAAGCTGAAACGTTGTGGAATTGCCCCCCTACACCCACTTTCCGTCAAATTGTGGTCGTACTGAATGTCCGCCGTTTGGAATTTCAAAATGACGGGCATAGAGTGGCCGTCTATAAAGGTATTTGTGCTTACGAGGCAGATGGAAACAAATTGATTATGGCTAAAATTATTTTTTCTGTACACGAACAAGGTATGCCGAATGTTGTGGAAAAATGCCATCGTAAATATGGGTCGTACTGAGTGTCAGCCATTTTGAATTTCAAAGTGGCGGTCACCAATAACAAACTAGCGGCAAGTATCTTGATTTATGTAACTGACAAATGCAAGCAATGTTTGGTGACTGTTACCGCTTTTTTACTTTTGAGGTGCTAATAAGGATGGACATGTTCAGAGGTGCCAGTGCTTGCGGTGCTTGCATTGCATAAGAGCTTGCATTGATATGGTGGCCTTTTGAAAATTGAAAAGGTGTCACATTGATGACTGTTTTGGGGTAAAGCGTTTTTCATAGGAAACGTTACCATGTTCTGTGCTTTCTTGCTATAGCGATTTTAAGTGAGCAGGTACAAGGGAATAACTTTATTATCATGTTTTATTTAGAAGCAGCAAGATCGATGCTTGCACTGTTATCCAGAAGCAATCAAATTACCGGCAACTGGTCATTAGTCGAACCTGTGTTTTTTTCTGCGGTATTTAAATCTGCTCTTCTATCCTGGACTAAACTGTGCTGGTGGACCAATCGCCCAAAGCTTCACCCCAGGGGACTTTATGAAGTAAATATTTTTGAAGACCTTTTTCATGGAGATGTTGAAATCAGTTTGTTCAACCTTTAGTTGGGCAATCTGGCAGTGGAGTGGGAGGAATGTTAAGGGCGATTTTCCATATATTTAACGAATGATATGATGATAGAAGACAATGGTTTAAATGACTAAAGTTTCATATGTTATTTGATAGCAGTAACGTATGGGTACAATAACAAAAGGCTTCTTACATGCCTTGGGATATCGATGCTTTCCAAATTAAATATTATTGGGCCTACAGCCCGAAATTTTCAAATTATGTCACACGGGGAAGCACAATATCATGATGGAATCCTGAGTGGTCAGGCTCAATCAGATGAGTGTTGTTGTAGAACATAGCGTCGGTGCCATTCATGACGACCAATAAAAACTGCTGACAACAGGATACCTAGGCTTACTGTTGTCTGTTCCTTTAGTTGGGGCGAAATCAGCTTTGCTGCTCTATCCCATAGCACTTCGCATGCCCTATGAAGTTTTAAATATGCAAATGCTCGAATTTCTGAAAAATCAAAAGAGGGAAGACAGAAAAATTCTCCTTAAAAATCAAACTATTTCGAAGGGTATCTATTGTTAGGCATTTGTAAATTTTACTTATGATGAGCTGAGGAAGCTCATCATAAGGTTTGGGAGGTATAGTAAATATTAAAAGTGCTTCTCTGAAATGAAACTGAATGCAAGCTGACCTTCACGAGCTTTGGATGGTGAGGTGAATGTTTAAATGATTTTATTGAAATGAAGGTAACTGAAGGCTGATCTGTAGCCAGCTTCTCTGCTTGTCTTTTTTGGGGAGCAAATGTTTTTTATTGTTTGACGTCGGGGATCCATCATTGTTGTCTGTACTCAGTGTAACCGAAATAACAGCCCTGGAATCTTCCTCTCTAGATATCCCATTCCCTGAGTATGAAGAACAGTTTTCTGATTACACTAACGAGTTAAATTGCGCTGTAGCATCCAACATGTGCATCAAATGAAAGCATTATGAGCACACACGTGAGTAAAGATATTTTCCTCTGGCAGTGTTTAATCTGACAGTGTTTTCCATAAAAATGCCCTGGATGAGATTAAAAAAGGCACAAAAATAACCTTTCTTTTCTTTGTGTAATCCATGTAAACAAAATTTTGATTCTTTATTTGTGTGTGTCAGGGTGGTTTCGACGTAATTCGTTAACATATGTAGGTCTACTATGTATGCACGGCCAAATGAACGAGTACATAATAACATTAAGGTGATGATGCAGACCCCATTTTCAATCCCTTCAAGTGTAAGACACCTATAAATAGCAGTAAGTGTGGCGTCGAGCAAGAGGTGAGAAATGATTGCATGAAAAATAATTGCATTTTCAAAACAGTTAAAAAGAATACAATTCCGAGAGGGAGCAAACAGGTGTAATTTGACAGTATAACTGTGTAATGTTACGGCTCCGTATAACACAAACTAGCAACAAGGTATCTTGTTGCAAGTTGGTGTAGTACGAGAACGTCTGGCTCTGTGCGCATTGCAATATTAAATTGTATATATATATATATATATATATGTATCTTCTCCGTCCCTTGAGTCCGTAGAGAATACTCTTTATACAAGGCTCGGTAAACATTCTTGTTCTTTCTTGGTTTAGAAGTTCTAGCATTTTCTTTTTGAACAATGCATCCATGAAAACAGGGAGTTCGAGACTCGGTATAATCATCGAGAGGGTCTCTAGAACGTTGTGAAAGCCGGTGTTGCCGGCACGGGGGCATAGGGGCACGTGCCCCCAATCGATTTCCGAAAATCTTTCATAAAATTTTAAAATAGGCCTCAAACGCATTTAAGCTATAGATTTCTATAAGGGGTAAGGTGATGTGTGTTTTTGACTGAAAGATAAACCTTTCTTAATCATTTTTTTATCACAAGTCGTTCTCAAACTATCAAAATTCTAGCAAATCCTTCTCGAAGTATCAAAATTTTCGTGCACTCCGTTTTTTTTTACGATCAATTCGGTTTTAAACATATTCGCATTGTTCAGTGATGAGGGTTCTTCAATTACGCCGGCTGTTCTTGTGCATATGAGTCGCTACGGAGAGCACTGCAGTGCAAGAATACAAAACAGTGGAATTCAGGGGAAGACATATTTTATGAAAATTGAAACCTTAAACGAATTTCTAAACAGAAGATTCGCCCTCTAATTGGTGGATGCATTTTGTTAGGAGTTTCAAGTGTCATAGTGCAAAGTCTGCACGCAACGTTTGTTAAGGAAATGATTTTAATGAGAAATTTGGGTGCGCTTCTCCCGCATTCGTCACAGTACACACTCCATATCTTATAATCATTTAGTGGGTCATTAATACATTATTCTAACCAAAACACTTCCCCGAAAGAGTACATCTCCGACCTATGCAGGGACCCCGCATCAATAGAGAATCTAGAACAGTCTAATATTATGAGTAGCATATTATATACGGTAAAATTCCCAGCATGTCTTTGTCGTTTTTTGTACAACGAGTGCCATGCCACAGCCAAAATATCACTAAATAATAATAATTTCTGAACATTTAATTAATTGAAAGATTTGCCAAATATAAAACCATTGTCCATCTAAGCCACCTTACATTGACAAGAATTTTTCAAGGGCAGTTTTTTACCCTTCCACTTAGACAACACACCTTTCCTTCACAGTTAACCAAAAGTAAGAATTCACTTAACATGAAAGTTTTCAAATATATGATCCTGCAGTTCAAAAATTTGTAACAGGTAGCACCAATTGGCATCTTAGTCATTTTCAATGAAGAAAAATTTCTCAAAGGGGAGGGGGACACCCCTTAGACCCAGGACATCACCTGCACAAGGTGACAAAGGAAGGATTCCGGGTGCAAACTACCACCGGTGCGAAACATACACAATTTTCACTGATGTTTTGGCTTTATCTGGGCATCATTTTCTGTAGCCCCCCCCCCCATCGTTAACCTCTGGAGGGGCCACTGGTGGAAAGCATTTATAAGGTTCTAGTAGTCAGTAGATTTCTATAGGAATTGTTTAGTGTTTTCATTCTTTGAACTACCCAGCAGGATCGTAGCTTGAATTATTAAAACGCTGTTAGCGCCTCGTGTTAGTAATTTTAAGAGATCTTTGAAACAAAAAAGTAATTGTTTCATAATTACCACATTACTACAGTGGCATCTCCAAGGTTCGGGGGGTTGCCCTGCTGGAGGGGGGGCAAGGAACATTTGCCAAACTGTCTCTCACTTTCCAGTTACCTAAAGTCGTTGGTAGTTGACATATTACCAGGCCACCAAATAATTTCTCCTCCCTTACTTCAGACATTTTAAACCATGTTGTTACCGTGAACAATCAAATTTCCCCGGAACGACTGCCCTTTGGATAATTCAGCAGTTTGCAGGACAGATGTCTTGGGCGGGGGATTGACAATTGGCATGAAATATGTGTCCCTATTCAAAAGACCTTGCGACCCCCTGGGTCCCTGCACCACACTCCTATAAGAGAGGAGCTCTCTGCTCTTATAGTAACTTCTGCGTCGATAACTAAGTATCGTACTACAAAGGCTATGCTTTCCACTCCTCTCAGCTTGAAATATGTTTCAACTCAAGAAAAGTTCGCTGAAGCCACTTCAGGTACACACACATTTACTAGTGCGCAGATCGCACAAGAAGCAGTCCACAAGCGACATTATAAAACCACAATGACAGGTTTGTATAAAATAATTATCGCTATGCATGCAGAAACTTGACACTTGCAAAATGTTTATCGACTGTAAAACGGTGATGTCACATAGCCGCTAAACGGCCATTGATTAGTTGACTGCGGCTGAACGGTATTTGATTGCGCTGCGCTTTGTAAACAGATCATTCGCACGACGCTTAACACAAAAATAAGGCGCTGTCTTCCAGTAACACATTGTAACCACTGCGCAGTACAGCCGAAAGGTTTTTAAAGGGGCTCATTTGGTTGATACATCGATTACTTTGTGACCATTTTGAGAGAAATCATTGCATGACAATGCTTCTAATTAGCCTCATTACTCATGCATCACTCCCTACAGTTACAGAAAATGTGCGAAATTGTAGCTTTTGTTGATAGGGGTAGCATATGATTATACACCAAATGGTAAAAACTGTCTTGTCACAAATTTGTAATAAATGATTTTAATCATTTATTACCCTATCATTGCCATTTCTGTTGTGTATCAGATGCACAGTATCTTTTAGTTTGACCATTTACTATCAAGATGTGAGTGAAATTGAACAGGTGTGAAAAAAATTCATGAATTTTATGAACCAGCACAATGAGCCCCTTTAAGTGCTATATTATTTTAGTAACTTCCAGGAAGGATACCTAAATAGTTCCGTTTGAGAAATGAAAATATTTTACAAAACGCCTCATGTTAAATTCTGCTTATTTTTTACATGACATGTTTGATAAGTATGATCTAATGACTCACCGTTGTTCTTCGGGTTTGATGGTGGCTTCCTGCATCCAACGGCCATTCTAAGTATTCTTAACACTTTAACGAGACCAAGTCTATATCGTCGACAAATAACGCAAAGCATCAAGGGAACGCTTGCACAAAACAAGATATTGCACCATGTGATAGTTACGTGTAACCAGGCAGCGGTGTCATTGCGGAGAGCTATAAAATTAAAGATCTGTTAAGAAAGAAAGAGTGCAACGTACTTTAGATTTAGTTTTATGTCATACAGTTGGTATGTCCATGATCCCCTTCCCCCCATCCAGACAACACTCCTCCTCCACAAAGTCATAGATGTATCAGCAATGTGACAGTTCATTTAAACTATGATCTGAAAATTAACACAGCTACCATTTCTACGCATTCTAACAATTACGTAACTACATATTTCAATGAGGGATGTGTGTGTGGGGGAGATGGGACGGTCAAGGGCGTAGGAAGCGGGGAGCTGGGGGTCACAGCAAAACTTGTGGGGGCGGAAGTATGCTTCCGCCTCCCCACTTTCCAAGGACGAAAACCGGAATGTCAAATATTTGCAGTAATTAACTTTTAATTTTGTCCAAAATGATGCACCAGATTGCATCTATGGACCCTCAAATATCCAAACGTTTTACAAAGGAAACCCTTCACTTGTCTCTTCTGTAAGAAATGTCAAAAATTGCAGTAATTTACCTTAAATTTTTTCTGAAAGGATGCACCAAATTGCATCTAAGGACCCTCAAATATCCAAAAATTTTCCAAAGGGAACCTTTTTTGTCTCTTCAATAAGAAATATCAAAAATTGCAGTAATTTACTTTTAATTTTGTCCAAAATGATGCATCAAATTGCTTCAAAGGACCCTCAAAAATCCAAAATTTTCCAAACAGAACGCTTATTTGTCACTTCTATAAGAAATATCAAAATAAAAAAAAACTGGAGTAATTTACTTTAAATTTTATACAAAATGATGCATCAAATTGCGTCTAAGGACCCTCGAATATCCAAAAATATTCCAAATAGAACGCTTATTTGTCTCTTCTATAAGAAATGTCAAAAATTGCAGTAATTTACTTTTAATTTTGTCCAAAATGATGGATCAAATTGCATCTAAGGACCCTCAAATATAACACTACAGACTCAGAAAGCTAAACAGGGAAAAGGGTTCTCTTGTTGCTATGGTTACGTTCAAGCGTATTAACATCAGACGTGCAGTGTCTCGAATTTTCTCCTGTGTCTGGATGCTAACGTTGCGTAGTGTGTAGATATCGGACAGGGGCTTGATAGTTTAAAAAAAACCCTGTTTCAAACCCTCTAAAGGGTTTTCAGCCTTGAAGTAAGTTGAAAAGCAACAGTTTGACAAATACACTAGACTCCACGGTTCAAACCTCTTTTTTGGGGGGGGGGAGGCATGGTCGTGCGGGCCTGTTTTTTTCTCTGGGAGGGCGATGATTTTTGCTCGATTCCAGAGTCTGGAGTATAGAATTTAACGTTCCAATTTTCCGCCCGACTGAGACAAAATATCTGCCCAATTTAGTCATGTTTCTGACATTTAGGGTGGCCCCAGCTCCCTGGCTCGTGCGGCAATGGGAGATGAGGAAGGAGGATCCTGTCTATCTACCTGGTATAAAAACTGGATGTTTGTGGTATAAAATGGTTCAGAAACTTCAGATAAGCAGTTTTATTGCTTTCCCACCTAGGAAGTCTACACAGTCACAATTGCTGCTGTGAACCATGTAAAACGTTGTTAGCTTCCTGACTTTGAAGTTAGGACAAGCCCGTTGCCAAGAGAGCGGGTGGGGCGGTGGGGGGGAGGGCCCTTGGAAAAACTTTTACATCAACTAGAAAATTAAAACCACCATTTCCTCCTTTTTTTAGTATATTTCTCCCCCAGAGAACACGCCCCTCTTGGAAGTAATCTCTTTAGTATTTTGTCGGCCCACGGGCCTTCGTCACGCTTAACTTATCACACCTATCAGCACATCATATGAAGTGAAAGGACCCTTGGCGTGTCCATGAGATCGTTCATTTCAGCAGAAATCACCTGGGTTAATAAGCACAGGATAGTATTATGCAATAGTTTCGTCGTCAAAATGTAGGTAAAGTTCGCAAAATGTCGGAAAACCCCTCAAAATCGCAGTTTTTATTAGCAGAGTAGAGTCACTAAAACGCGAATCTCGTCATCTTAGGAAGCTTTTTCATTTTATCTATATTTTTAGCAGACCTGCCATAAAAATCAAATTAAAAAATAGGACACGCATGATCCATATTATCGATTTCAATTCAGCAATCATTGACTTCATTTTTGAAAAAGAATTAATGCTCTAGCTGGAGATGGTCCTTAGCTGTTGGCCTGCGCAGTTAGCTTAAACGACATCTCGGAAAGATCTGTTTGTGATCTGAATGACTTTTGTTCAATTTGTCGTGCCATCAGCGAAGTGTTCCAAAACTAAGTCAGAACTGTAATTACAATAAGCTCTCAAGAAGCTTAAAAATATTTGGCAATACTAGGCGTAGTAGAGAGCAATGGTAACGAAGTATAAATGAACTGAACCAAGCTAAGAAGAAACTGCTTTTGTCGTCATAGTATAGTGTCATTCTTTTCACCTGAGCTTTTTTCTGATGCACTAAATAGTTTCCATGACAACCTGAAAGGCGTATACCTGTACTGACTTTAGTATAATATACACGATTATGAAATAAAGTTGAAGAGGAGCGCCGTGACTGATATACAGTACTGATAATAAACATCCATCTAAAGAAAACTGTGGTTCTTACTATCCCGTAATTGTCCTTGAGCTTTTACCTATAAAGCCAAGTTCAGTATGTTTTCAGTTTTATTACATATGGCCATCACAGAATCGTGTAGTGAAGCATACATGAATACCTGTCTACTTCAGAGAGTAGGTTTCGGGTAATTTTATTCCAGGTTACTGTAAAAGTTGTAGTACAGTAATGAAGTGGTATTTGTAATGTAACTGATATTGTAGTTCTTTCTAGTTCTCTGGCAGCAAATCAAGAAATATGGCAAATTTTTGTCATTTAATTTGAAACTAGATTGCTTAATCTTTCTCTTTATTATACAAATATCCCAAAAGTTCCTTTTCGGCATTATTTAGACGTTACTCTTCAAGTTGTGATAAATGCTTTTAGCGTCAAAAGATGTCGTAAAAAATAAAAAAAAATCCGTTAATACACTCCTGGATTTTCCCATATTTTGGAAGACGGAAAGGTCGACAGTAGTGTTGCAGGTTATCATCATGCTTGTGGTTCAAGTTGGTTCTCCATTGGCAAATAAGGACTCATAGTTGTTTCAATAAACACGGCATGCGGTAATGTTAAGATGGAAAGGTTAGGCTTACAGTGAGAGTCGTTGTCATCCCGTAGCCAATTTGGCAAGGGGGCATAACGCCGTAGAGAAAATCCCACAGAAAATTAAAAATTACCATTGCCATTATAAAGTTTACTGTGTCTCGCCCCCTCTCCTAATGAAATGTTTCTCCCCCTACCCGGAAGCTATTTTACCCTCTTCGGTACCTTGTCTTCCTACAGCCTGCGCCATAGTGTGAGTAGGACGTACTGATAATTCTACAGATACTTTCAAGTCACACAGGAGGGCAATGCTTCATATCCTATTTACAAATTATGCGGTACGCGAATGGATATTATATTGCCCTATGCATTTGGAAAATCCTATTGCTACATAAGATACTTCATTTTTCGATTTAAATTGTAGTGTAGGGAGGACATCAAAGCTGAACATGTAACCAACACTGATGACGTTAATGGAGACGAGGCACGGAACTGCGCGACACGACTGCATTTAAACATGTTCTTTTTTTTTAAATAGCAAGCATATTTGCATAATTGGATAGGAGAGGTGCTGTGAGTTGCAGTCTCCTCTCTCCCGCCTGAGTTGGCCACACTGTTAAAAAAGACTGTAAAATTACAGTAAAAAACAAAGAAATACATGTGAAACTCTCCGGCAGCTGCAGTAGAGATTAACATGTATTTCTTTGTTTTGCTACTGTAATTTTACAGGCGTTTTTAACAGTGCAAAACCTATTTCTATAGCAGGTTTTCGGATAAAGTCAGGCAATTTTCTTAAGCAGCACACCTTTCTCTAGGGTAAAAACCGCTCATCGCCAGAAACATATCCGCTACGCCTGTGTCTATTTGCATAAAATAAACCCATTTCCATGTTGAACATCCCACCTTTCAGTGCGTATTTTCTATCGTTATTCTGCTGCTGAAGTAAGTCAAAATTCTTCATCTTTCGAGTTAATTTTCTGCCCCATTTACTGATCAGTTAAGGAATACTATCAAGTGTGATGCATTAATATTTATGTCACCGGCCATGGAAAGCATTAGCTATGCATATCATTATGCCTTTTTTTAACGTTCACTTCGAACTCTTATATTGAAGCCTTACTTGGCGATAAATGGCATCGTCGGTTGTTATTTAACTTTTAAAGGCTCGGGCGTGCTAAACGTGCAAAATGTACAGAATAAATGATCAAGTATTAGCCACACAGAGAGCTATCATCGGTTTACAGAGAAAGAGAATCTTTGTAAGGGCTGACTGCATGGTTAAGGTTGGGGTTGAGAAAAAACACTGATAATCAAAGACCTGTAGATGTGGCGCCTTCAAAAAAGGGGATGGCATAGAAAAACTTGTCTTCAAGCCAATATCTTTGATGAGTCTTGTGGATCTTGCTGAGTTTACTCAGCAATGGGTGGCACTCACAACTTTTACCCCCTTTATATCTGCTTTCAACAACTTGTCTCCCCCTGCTCTAGTACTACATAGATGTAGACAAGAAAAGCAATGAAGAAAACCCCATGTTCTTGTGATTCAAATATAGAGACGTACTTAATCTACGCAACGGGAGCACATAAATCACCCATGCAAAAGGATTTGAATTTCTAACATGCATACGGATTTGAATTTGTAATTTATTTCCCAGAAGTGTTAATGGGGCTCGTGAAGTATTAACGAAGACTTTGATTAGGTTCCATTAATGTTACATGGGGTGCACTCGTGAAAATTGAAAGAAAAACATGCAAGGTAACAATCGACATTACGTTAAAGGGGACACAGCATTTTTCAAACTCATTGCACCATCTGAGCGTAACGCCCTCTTTAATTGGTGCCTAGATGCATGCAGAAAATTCTGTCTAAAATTATTGCCAAAATGATACTTCCCAGGGGTTATTTTGTCAAAGGAAACAACTCAGCTTAACTTTTTTTTCAAAAACCATATCTTAAACGCACTTTGAGCTATTAAAGATTTATCTGATAATCCTTTGGGGGTTTCGAGCCCCATGAAACCCTACCAGTCTTGGAGTGCGACTGACATACATATCTAATGTTTGGACTGTTAGTGAAGAACCCACACATGCATATATGATACTTGGACAGTGATATAAGTTGGCCTAATTGCTCTCGAATGAAAACCCCATTCACCCAGGCGGCCGGTCGAACCCCAAATATCAGATGTAGACGAAGTTTTTCTGACAACCCGTCTAAACTGCCGGTAAAACTAGCAAAAGACCACTTCGGACTACTTATGAATGTCAACACAGTTTCGCGTGCAATGATTTCTATTTCAGTGCTATTAATAGTCATCGTTACTGATCAATTAGTTATCCCGATTACTAAGACTAGCTTTGATCAATTAATCTCATTTTCTACAAGCAGTTATTAATCAATGACAGCATAAAATCAGTTTTCAGGCTTTTACACTTGCACGCTATTTTGAAGGAGAAACTCCACGTCGTAAATCTCACTTCGGGTGTCACTTTGGCAATTCTGGGTGCAAAGACTCTTGAACATGTATTTTTGTTACCCCCATCAACGTGATTTCGGGAGTTCTGTTGTGATTACCGGGTCAATTGTGCACTCCGTCCCATGACTTTTCGAACGCTACGTATTTCTTGTTTCTTGCATTAAGTTTCTTGCATAGTATCTCCTAGATTTCAAGGAAATGACACTTCTCTTGAAGGTTGCGTCTGAACATTTGGTATTTGTAAAAATTTATGCCTTCCGAAATAAAACGATATCCTGGAATCACTTTGTGCGACACAAATGGAACAGGATGTTACTCTGTAGGCTCAATTAAACTTGGTGTGACTCATTTAGATAAAGAGATATGTGAAAATAAGGAACGCCGGTCCATAAAAGGTGTGTATATTTGTAGATTTGGGGAAATGATATCCCCTCCCTTTTTAGACCATATTTAATTCTCATGATGCCCACATGCCAAACGGTGGCATCTACGTTGCAATTTGACCCAGTTCTTGATACACTGATTTTAACAGGACGATAAGGTAGCCTATTGACATTTTATGAAACTGATCATAGCAAAAATAGCTGCTCAGGAAACAAATGCAAGGAAAAATGATGTCATGTTATTGTTCCATGTAAGTTGAGGGTCTGCACCAGAGTCATGAGTTTGATGAGTACAGTGGAGTACCTATGGTAGTTAACACAAGGGACTGGCATTCTTGAGGAAGGGTCTCAGTGATGGGATATCCTCCTCCCCTTCAAGAAAGTTTTGTTCATGTAATGAGGCTTAGATTCAAATGGTGCTATTTTTGCAAACTTTGGAACTGATTATATCAGTGGCGCTTCCAGGGGAATGCGATTGGGAACACTACAGATGATGTCGCAATTGCACTCAGATAAACCTAGGAAGTGAGCGTAAGCTGTATATGTTTGCTTACCTGCGATAGTTTGCATCCGGGGATCCTTTATCACCTTGTGTAGAGGTGTCATTCTGGGTGGAGGGGTCTAAAAGGAAGAGTTATCCCCTCCCTTTTAAGAAAGTTTTGTTCTTTTACGTGTCTTGGATGGAAAATGGTGCTATCTAGTTCCCAAAGATTCGAACTTCTCATAATTCTAGTAAATTGTTCTTCAGTCTGTTTGTTCGGGTGAAAGGGAAGGGTGTGTTGTTCGTGAGAAGGGGTAACAACTCCTTCTTATGAGATTTTATTTTGCAGGACAGTTTAGAGGCAGCATGATGTACTCTTCGACAGAGATTTTGAAGTACTTACACTCTAAAGAAATCCTCATTATTTGGTGATATTTTAGCTATGGCATGGCACCCCTCTAAGCTGTCTATCTGAGAAAAGTACATTGCTTCCTGGAACTTTCGGGGTAATTACAAAAATGGAACATTAGTATGATGCTTTTAACTGAAATTCAAATGGCACGTACTACAAGCACTTCACAATAAACGAACGCCTGAGTGTGAAATCGGGGAGGTAACACCTCCCTGGTGAAATCGTGCAGCGTGCTTTATTATTTGCTTCCAAAGTCGCCCCCTTGACGGACGTGTATTACTCCTGCACCTATATTAGCTGCACTGGTAATACCAAC
>WURT03617978.1:0-20331 GCA_009936505.3 Holothuria glaberrima
GAAACACCTTCAATTTTCTTAATTTTTGCAGAATGAGTACTTCAACTACTTTTCTACCACAAACACATCACAAATTGGACACATCGCTTCATTAACATGGTCTAATCGGCCCCCAAAAAAGCTTTTCTAGGGTGTTAAATTCGAAGCAATGTAAATTCGTCAAATTAGCTGGGCAGATGGCAAAATATTCACACAAGCGGCAGATTATCTGAATAGACATCGATCTGCAGGAACCCTTTTGGCGTTCGAAGTATATTGGCTCCTTTTAATAGCTCAGCTGAAAGCTTGCAGCTGAGCTGCATGCGCGCCATTCAACTTTCTGTCACGTTTTGCCACCGTACTTTTTTCACTGCCATTTTGTGATTAGTGGGTCGATTTTGGTGAAATTTGACGAGATATTTCTTAGTGTTGAAGACCCATTGATGCAATCATAATTGATAAACCTGAACCTCATTCGAGGTCATATCAGGTCAAATTTTCACAACGTAAAAAAGCTTATTTTTCCTTCAGTTTTTGTTGATGTTTTTGTGGTAGGCCGTGTTTATCAAGTTAGACTTGTCGCGGACCAATCTTGTACAGATCAAGTGAAATTATCGTTATTTGAGGACACAACGTACGAGAGTTTTTGTAAAGTTTTCTGTGTTGTGACATGCAAGTCTTAGATCAATACCAATGAAGTTCACTTTGCTCGCATGGTTCTTATCTAGTTCGGTTATTCTCTGTGATACAAAAATATTCTTGACCGGCTTGCAGATTTAAATTAACAGTTCAAATTGTCGTAAGCCAGTCCGTAAGATCAGCATTGTTTAAAATGTGCATCCAGCCTTGCAAATCGCTCTTTGGCTTGTGCATAGACTGTACTACTACACGGTCCTGTAGTTTTGACTGTAGTTAGATAAGGTTTAACGGCCCAGTTTCCAACCAATTCTTGGTTTAGACTGTAGTTTTGACTGTAGGTAGCACAATGTCACATTGTCACTCTAAACCCCGACAGATGCAATGGGTTGTTGACGTAAGAAAGAATCTTCCTAAAGATAGAGGAAAAGAAGTTAGAATTCGCAACGATGCATTTTCTTGTTTCTCTAGAATCAAGACTACACGCAAGAACAAATTTATGGAACCTTTAACGTTGAATAAATCCAATATGGTTAAAATGGCGGTAGTTACTGTTAAATAGAACTGAAGATGAAAGCGCGCGTATCGCGCGAAAATTTTTGAAGTTACAGAAAGAATTGTCACAGAACTTACTGCCTACGGGCCTGAAAAAGAGCCATGTGGAATACATATCTAAGTCTTCACCACTACTAGCCTTTATAAAATTTTGCATATTTGGGGGGGGGGGGTAGAAAATATCCCTAGCCCCCCATAGAACCGTGCCTGCGCTGAGGTCGGAGATTACAGGGGGAGTCGATCCTGGGGTAGGGGGACAACTGCCCCTCAAAGAAAATATTGGGGAGGTAAACATATCATTTGGCCCCCACTAATTCAGGCAGAGTAAAAAATACAGGCAGAGTAAAAAGATGTAATATTGTGGTAAACTTTGGGCTTCTTTAGGGCTTCGAGAAAACGCCAATTTGAGCCTATTAAAGTATAATTCCCATCTCACCCTTTTAATAAAATGCATATCCCCGTATTCCATATGCTATTTTTTCAACACTTCAGATAATTATTTATACATTTTCTATTGAAATTAGGGATTCCAAAATTCAATAATATTTATGACAGATTGGTGTTCCTTAAACGCTTTCCCGGCAGTGTCTCTACTCTTCCCGACATTACCCAAATTTCAGAGAATGTTCCATTAACTGACGACAAGGAAAGAGGGGAAACTTCGATGAGGCATATGACAAGTCTGCTTGGCAAATCTGGTGAACAGCACACAATTTCGTGATGAAATTGCTCACACTGGTGCAATATAAGATATGCAGTGGTGAATTTACAAAGGCAACAATTCCTCTTTACGGTGCAGCCTTGAACATTCGGATAGATTCTTCGATGTAGAATGTCGGTCAAGGGAGACCGGGGTTAGTTGTTACAAACTTTTCATTTTCGATCATAACTTACAGATAAACTGAGGTAGACACTAGTATCTTTTGGTCATGGAAGACCAGTATTACGTCGATGACCAACTGAACGTCTCTATCAGGTCGAAACATCAAACCGTTATTAAAATAGTGTCCATTAAATGGATAAAAAACAATGTAACAACTTGCCCCACACTCGGGGCAAGGTGATAAACCACTGGTGGGGGAGTTCTCACATGGCATAGATAATGTTAAATTTTCAAAATACCATAAATTGCTGCAAAAAAGATGAAAGTTACCCCCAAATATTGCATGTAACACTTCAATATTGTTCCAGCGCATGGAATAAGTTGTTACACTACTCTGGGGCAAGTTGTTTCATTGTAGATTTACTGTATGATGTCGTACACGGGGGCAAGTTGTAACACAGTTATCGTCATTGCTGTAACGACTTTCTCCCTCTATGTTTTTCACTTATACGGTTGTAAATAAGTTCATGGGCAAACATGGTTAACTTACTACCTATGGATGTTGTGGATGAGCAGATGAGTGCTCATGGTTGATGGAAACGTATATGACAAATTTATTGGTCACTCTATAGTGCAAAGAAATTAAAGAAAATATTTTGCGCCAAAAATTTAGTTTTGGGGTCGAAAAACAAGTTTTCCCACCTATCGCTCTAACGCTGCAACGGGTAGATGGCTCAATAGTCTGTGCAAGAGTCAAGGCTACTAAGCAACCCTATGATAGGGTTGGGTATTCAATGATATTCCTGCTCCTAGAAATCGGCACTGTTACAACGTGCTCCTGTAACAACTATAGCCCCGCTCTCACCTAACATTTTCCACACATTTTTCAAGATATTTTTACGGCATCATTAAGTTAATCCAAGTTGGGTTATTCCTAAATAGGTAGAAAGCTAGACACGGGTATCATCAACGTTACACCCTGTATATAGTGTTAAAGGCCGACTGGGTCACATATAAACGAATAATACTGATAAGAGCAAAGTTTCAAACTGTTCTCACCCCCACCCCCTTCTTATCTTTTCATTCTTCGAGCGGTAGGCAAAAAAGAAAGATTCCAGACCTAAAATAATGCTTTTCTTCGCGTCTATCCACGTCCCCTTATTTCTTTACCTTGTTATTACTTGAACGGACATGATTCGCTCTTATACATCTTATCACGAATCAAATTTACTGTTTTTCTGATAGTGTAGTTGAACGGTGGTTGTAATCTCTGGCTTTGCGTTTTGGTAAGGATTGCGCACTGCCAATACAAGACCCACGAGGCAAAGAACACACGAGTTCAGAATAACAAAACCTTGTTCAGTATGAAACGCATATTTGCTGTTATTCTACTTTCAGTATACCTGATTCCTTCATAGATTGTCAATCTGAAGTAAAAACTGGGAAGGAAAATAATTAAATTAGGAAGAAAGCCAACGGTATGACTTATCATGTAACTTAATGTATTTTGTGTATGTGTGTGAGTGTGTGGGTGGGTTTGTTTGTTTGCGTGAGTGTATGTGTGCGCTCGTGTTCGTGTGGATGGATTGCTTATACAGGAGTCCGGTCCGGGGCACAATCCAGGGTTCTGGCTGTCGGAAAATTTTTGCACCCCAATCCCCTAAACCCGATCTACGCCCCTGTCTAGGGGTGACTTTTTTAAGGGGCGAGTTTGTAAAGGCGGCGAGTCAGGGCCGGATTTAAGCATGGACCAGCGGCCGGGGCACGTGCCCAGGGGCCCCACAAAAGGGGAACCCACAAAATTAGGCCTACATTATTGTCTTTTTGGGTAGATTGTTCCAGACTGAATCCAGAGGTAGCCATCGTCTTGTAGAGAGTTGTAGTCGAAGGGGGCCCACATTAGTTTGTGCCCAGGGTCCCCCAAATGTAAATCCGGTCCTGGGGCGAGTTTGTATTATAAAGGTCGAGCTTGTCAGGCGGCGACCTGGTAGGAGGCGAGTTTGCTAGGGGGCCACTTGACTGGTCCCCGTACGTCACTATGTACCTATGTGTACCGATAAAGTCTCCCCTCAGTAGAAGCCTACTCGCACCCTACAAACTTAAAGTTCTGTGGGCACGTAATAAATTCAGTTGTTCTACTCAATAAAGCTACATTAAGATCCTCTGATAAAAATCCTTTGGAATTATTTGAATATCTTTTACCGTTCTCAAGATATTTCTCTTCAAAGTTTGACCATTTGCGGGAATTGTTCATTAACTATGCACAAATATGATATGGAGTGTTGTACAGTGTCTGTATTTCTTTTGTTATTCCTTCATTAATTATCTGTTAATTACTTACTAGCTAGTTTCTATTTTGGTCTTTAATGTGGATATTTTCAGAGAATTAAATAGCTTCTTCCAAAATTAGCCCCTGGGGGCATCCCAAAATTACAGCTGTCCTTGGATTGAAGGCTAAACTAACAAAGGATAACATAACACCCAGTTGACAGGTCCCTCTCGGTACGTCACAAATTTGCATAAGTAGCTCATGTTTAGGTTATTCCATGTGAAAACAGTAATTGTCTTGTAATATGGTCAATATGTGATGGATTTTAATGGTAACTGCGGCTATTTTTATAATTTTTATTGCGTTTTACACCAAATAGGCTAGCATCACATTTACATGTCTACAGACCTTTGACACTTACGCTTACACTTACACTTACGCTATTTATGTACGTACTTGCACCCGTCTTACGTAGCCTACACAAAAGTAATTAAGCCTCTCACGTGAGCTTTTACATTATTGGTAAAACTTTTACTACATTAGGCCTATCGGTAGCCTGCTGTAAGCATGCTATTGTGCGTGCGTTTCATGCATCAGTCAAAAAGAAAATCCTACTTTATTTCGTTCATTGTCTGTCCGCCCTCTACAATGTTTCATTAGTACTGTATATATGTAACACTTATGGTTTAAGTAGAGTGTATACCTAGGGTGTATTAAGATTTCTGAGAGAGCACCATCTTTTTGGAATCTGATACAGAGTCTGCTTCGCAGGCTAGCCTATCGGTTAATGGAAGTTATTACATTAGCCTATAGGTAAATCATTTTGTTACATTATCGGTAATGTCGAGTTATTACTTATATTATCGATAATTTTTTGTTACATTATTGGTTGTTTAACATTCATGTTGTTTGTTACATTATCGGTTGTTTTTACATTATCGGTATTATTTTTACATTAGGTTATCGGTAGTTGTTACATTATCGGTAAGTTACTACATTATCGGTTGTAACACTATAGCTTCGCTGTGTGGCTAATCATTACAGAGCAGCTTGACTGTTGTTTTGTACAAAGAAGTGAGATAAATTCATTCTACTCACCAATGCCTACAGAGCTTGTTACCCCACAGTGCTACTAATGGTCTAAACTGCTCGGATAACAGATGTGCCGCTCTGGTAGGGTTAGCGTTAGCCAGCTCAAGTCATAGACCACAGGCACAGACCACGACACAATAATATGATACGAAACTGCGTGTAAATCGAGTATTTCGTCGTACTGTACAGTCTCCATATTCAGTTCGTCGGTATATTACCATAGACAGACCGTTACGTGCACCAACGGTTATACAGCTTGACCTTCGCAACTTACATTGACGTAAAGGTAATGGGGGATTTCCGATTTTCAGGTAGTGTTCTCCACAAGCCGTTTTGTGGGGGCGCGCCGCCCGGACAAAATCTGAAGAGCGTGCGTCAGCGCCCGGTCTAAAAGTTACCGCTCGCACAAAAACCCTGGCCGCCCGGACAAAAAACAATGCTTTCACTGTACTTCATAGCTTCGATACTGCTAGCACGAGTATGGCACTTGCGATCGATCACTCGACTTCCATGTTTGCGGTCTTTGCCCAGGGCTTGAAATAGCGACAGCATCGTAAAGCCCTTCAAAAATTGCCTTGATGGCTCGTAGTTTGCCGTCGGTTCTGTTTCACAAAATTACATTCGCACTTTACCAAAACTCTCCGTCTAAAACTTTCTAATACTAGTAAAGTTAAAGAAAATATTGATAAGGTTTGTTGAGAGTCTATTATCATGCAACCGTAGAAATGTGTTTGCCAACTGAAGGGACAAGGTGTACCAGAGTGGTGTAATGACAAGATTGCTACCAGTATTACATCTATCAGAATTTCGAAAAGGCTCTGACATGCACAGTTTTAATTACTTCCATATCCAAATTTCATTACGTATAAGTTAACATGGTAATGGTGTATTAGTCAAACAATTTACTGTTCACTTACTTCACGCAGTGTGGTTCTGAATTAACCCAAGGACTGAGTAAAAAATTCACTTAAGCAAACAAGATGAAAACACTTCCTAAAAATAGGAATTCTTGGTGATGTATTCAATATAAATTTAGCACCAAGTGAGGCACCATTTTGCATCTAGCCCACATTACGTGAACAAAAATTTTTCCAAAGGGGAGGGAGACATGGGGGACACCCCTCCCCCAGGAGGGCCATCATTGTCATCTGCCAGATCACAGAAAAGCTCTCGGACAAAATTTGGACCTGTCGAGAATACTGTTCAGGGTAGCTTCTTGTTGAAACCTAGACAAGTGTTATGTAGGGTGTTTCTGTGTTGGTGTAATTGAATTGAGATCACATATTATGAATAGAAAGTTTTCTTGGCTGCCATTCATTTTTTAAGGCTCATTCGGGTGGTATGCAGAACCAACCAATCTCTTTGTTCGGTAAATCGATCTTTATAACTTTTATCATATGTGCTGTTGTAACTTTTCCATAAATACTGCTGAAACAAATACAAAAAACGTAGGCGTAGGAAGCTGTCGAGACCGGGGGCTGAACCTTGTTTCGGATCGCCGTCCTGGGGAGTGGTCTAAGGGGGATGGGAGATGGGGTTCCCCCTTGGAAAATTTTGGGATATTTGAGGGTCCTAAGATGCAATTTGGTGAATCATTTTGGACAAATTTTAATGTAACTTACTGCAAATTTTTGACATTTCTTACAGAAGAGACAAATAAGGGGTTTTCGTCCTTGGAAACTGGGGAGGGGCGGAAGTATGCTACATCCCCCACACAAATTTCGCTGGGGGCTGGCTCACCCTGCCTCCTACGCTTTGCTAAAAATATGACCTTAGTCTTGATTTGAAGGCCCAAATGGCATACAAGGGCTTCTGTTTTAGGACGGCTGTGTACACTTCACCCGCCCGCCCTAATTCACCCTTGCGATGAGCCTGACTTTTCCAAATGCGGGCCAGGCTGGATGTTTGATTTTAATAGTTACACGGTATAGGCTTACATGTTAGCCTACATAAGGATCAGTACTAATAAGGATGCTTTTCTCTTTGAAATATACCTTAACGTGCCTTTCTGAAAGTTACTACTCTACTGGTAAAAATTTATCCCATCGTTCTCAGGCATTCTCTCCTCCGTGAATTTGCGCGCTGGGAAGTTCAGGCATCACTCTCATAAAGTTACATGTCCTCCTTCTACAAGACCTGTACCTCTTAACTACTTATCAGGTGAAAATCGATTTGACTCTATTGAAAGCTTGGGAGAATCCAAGGAACAAAAAGGCGTATGAGGGCTGATGTGGGATATAGGATCTGGGAAAAGAAAGAACAAGACCACATTAAACGGAAAGAAGAACTCGCACATTACTTTCATTTAAAGTGTATGACTTTCTTTAGAAGAATAAACTGATCGTAGAACCAGTAGTGTAGCCAGAGGGGCGGGGAGACACAGGGGTGGCGCCAGGATTTGCTCGACGGGGGCCAGACTCCCTGACGGGGGCAGCTACACAAAGCCCGACAGCCCCGATGACTTCAAGGGGTTGGTGGGGAGAAATTTGAAGAAAACCTGTATATTAGACCATGCCATTGCGGGGCATATATATTTCATAAAATTTGTAAATAGGCCTACTAAAGGAACATAGTTCCGGAATGATTTAATGTTTTCCCCGGAATCTAAACTGAAATCGCAAGGCACCTCGAAGCACGAGGACTTTTTTTAGGATGGGGGGGGGGGGTAAGCCTACATTTAAAAGAATATGTACTTATTTAAAGCTTATATAGGTTAATTGTCCAGGCAGTTGTGCCCTATATTTATATTTACTATACATATATCATCGATATTTGGAAAAACCTGAAACGATTAAACCTTTTTAAAGTTGATACTTAGCCTACACCAGTTTATCTACGAAGATCAATTTTAGCAAATATATTAATGAAATTGTAGATTAAGCCATGAAAAAAGTTTGTCGATCGACGTCCATTAAAAGTGTGGTAACCACAATTAAATTGTAGGGCTTAGCCATAAAATCTTGGGCAGGCATACAAGCATGCCTGGTATTAAAGAAGACAAATTCTCAAATGCTCAGTTGTGTGTGTTTAATTGGTAAGTACTCGTTGATGTTCACAATCTTTATGCCCAACCAAGAAACGCCATTAAAGGGGCTATTGCATCACCCAAAACATTCAGGAATGCGAAAATGTCTCTAAATACAATTGGTGACTGTATTTTGATTGGCATTAGTTCACACCGTGGCTCCACCGTGGTTGGTCAATGATAACTTGAGCAGTTAATTGTTTTCTCAATTAAGCTCGCAATGATACGGCCTTGATTAGTTTCAACTCATTGTAGGCTACTGTAACTCAGTGACAGGAAAGTGCACTAGACAGATTTTGAGTTAGAGGAGGTGCTAGAAGTAAACTGAGTAGGGACATTTTTTTCTGTCTGAGGCGAGACTAGTTGCCCTTTAATATTCATATAGTAGAACACGTAATGACAAATTTCCATCTTAAATTCTTTATAGATTGCCGATGCCATTGCTCTACTGTTACTATCTGTTATGGCTGTAGTTCTAAGATGTGAATGGCAACTGACCGTAATCCAAAGTTCATCTGTCACAACGGTACCATTTTTGTGTCAAATAATTGGCGCCTACGTCTGGGGTAGCTGCAGTGATAAATATGGACGCAAAAGTGTGAGTAATCGTACACATAAGTTAATACTCTAACTTTAAGCAGTGGCAAAATAGAGTCTATCCTTTAGCGTTCCCTAATATTTACGTTTCCCTTCTATTCGCTTTGTTAGGCCTCATTCTTTCTGTTTGTCTGCCTGTCTGTCTTTCTTTCTCTTTTTGTTTTTCTCTTTTTTTCTCTCTATTTTTCTCGACTAGTATTTCTCCCTTTCTCTCTTTCCTTTCCTTCCTTTCTTTCATCTTTTCGCTTTTCTTTGCTTTACCTCACCCCTCCTACACTCACCGCCTGTCAGAGTGGACGTTTGCCTTCTGGCCTTCTAAGAAATGATTCATTTACCCCGTTTCACTATAACTTAAGACCAATCTAAAATTTGATATATTCTGCAATACGCCTATAAAAATTAAACTCAATGTTAAGTGGTGGTCCGGCTCGACGTATGGGAGCCCCGACGTACGAATCATTGTCTATGTCATTTTTGTTCTTTTCTAGATTCTGTTTTTGACGACCGCTCTTCTGTTTTGGTTCAGTGTCTTGAGTGCATGTTCGACCGATATAACTTGGTTTCTCATTTGTCGTTGTGTCAGCACCTTCATGGTTGGTGGTTCTCCACAGGCGTGAGTTTTTACTTAATTAAACGTATCCGATTTGAATAATTGTGTCCCAGCCATTGCCTACCTAATACTTGCGGTTGCTATTTTCTAGCAAACTGCTAGGCTATGTAAAAAAAGGAAAGAAAAAACATGTATATGAAGAGGTGCGGATCCAGAGGGGAATTTCCGGCTTCATTCCCCCCCCCCTCCCACATCTTCCCCGCCTTTCGGCGTTACTTCCTTTATGAGACGGTTTCAAAGTTGTACTACAAAGTTTATATTTATTACTTTGGATTCCTATATGCCAGTATATGCCATTTAACAGTACCTTATTTCAGTTTTCCCCATATGACCCACGTAGCTTCGAACGTTGCCCTCACAAAATTAGAGCCCCCCCCCCCTCCACTGTTCTTTTTTTTTTTTGTAAAATCCTGAATCCGCCCTTGTGAAGTTGTTAGTTGCAATCAACCTTATGCCCGATGACGTGCATATTTTGAGAATAGTATGACCCAAATTTGCTTCTAGGAAAATTTCCCCTTGTACAGTTGTCCCCATGACTATTTACCCTGAGACAGTTCTCATCCCCAACAATATCCCTTTGTTAATTCCCACCTACGACAATTTTTAATCTTCCAACGGTGGATGTCGTCTAAGGAGTAATTGCAATGGGTAGAAATTGTATTGTCCAGAGTGAATTGTCTAGGGGGTTTTCCAAGGGATTGTCCTTTGAAAATTGTTTAAGGGGATTGTCTGGACACGCCAAAGTTAATTTTCTTGAAATAATTAATGTAATGACATTTTTTTTCTCATTTACTACATTAGTTTTCCTCAAGACATAAACAGCTGAAGTGAGCACTTCTTTATAAAGAAGTGAACATAAATCTACCGGTTGCCATACCAAGGCTTCACATTGAAGACCAATGTCTTCTTTTCTTTTCTTTTTGATTCCTTGCCGAAGGCAGGCAAGGAATCTATGCGATGGTGATGTCTTGTGTGTATGTGTGTATGTGCGTGTGTATGTGTGTATGTGACACTTAGCTTGTAAACACGATATCTCAAGATAGTAATGACCGACAGCTTTCATATTTGGTATACAGATTTGTCATGTTAAGAGGACGAACCCTATCGTTTTTGGTGGAGGTCAAAGATCATCTGAGGTCACCAGAAGTTAAACTGCGAAAACCTTGTAAATGACTTGTAAACACGATATCTCAAGATAGCAATGGCAAATACTTTTCATATTTGGTATATAGATTTGTCATGTTCAGAGGAAGAGCCCTGTTGTTATTGGTGGGGGCCACAGGTCATTTGAGGTCACACGAGGTCAAAAACTGAAAACCTTGTAAACATGATATCTCAAGAGAGCAATGACCGACAGTTTTCATATTTGGTATATAGATCTGTCATGTTAAGAGAAAAAAAAAACCCTTTGGTTTTAGATGAAGGTCAAAACTCATCTGAGGTCACCGGAGGTAATACTGCGAAAACCTTGTAAATGGCTTGTAAACACGATATCTCAAGACAACAATGACAGGCACTTTTCATATTTGGTATATAGATTTGTCATGTTGAGAGAAAGAACCCTATTGTTTGTGGTGGAGGTCAAAAGTCATTTGAGGTCACCAAAGGTCAAAAACTTAAAATGTTATCCAGATGATATGAAGATGGGAAAGACAGAAACTACTCATACTTGGTATATAGATTTGTCATGTTGAGAGGAGGAACCCTTTTGTTTTTGGTAGAGGTCACAAGCTATTTGAGGTCACCAGAGGTCAAAAGCTGAACTTAGTAAACATGACATTACAAGGGATGAAGTACAGACAAATCTCTCCTACGACATGTATTTTTTCACTTTTTTGTCATTTAAAGGTTTTGTGACATGAAAACAACATAGTTGGATGTTTGATGTAAAAAGCGTTACAAATCCAGAAAATAACCGTAATTCCCATTAAAATCCATCAAATATTGACCATTTTACAAGGTCATTTCTATTTCACACTTGTATCATGAATAAATATGAGCTAAATATGCAAATATGTGACATCGAAAGATGAACATACCATATATGGCTCATGTTAGCCTTTGTTTTTTCAACCTTAATTTCAAGGACACTGGTAGCATTGTTATCCCCTGAGGGGTTCATTATGAAAGTTAAAATTCTTTCCTTCAGAAACATTGTTATCACTCAACAAACTGTAATCTGTCTGATTAGTAATTAAGAGATAATTTATATGGGGTTGACAAAAGAAATCTTAACACTGTGCAACACTCCACATCATCATTTTTGCATAGGCAATGAGTTTCTTCAAAAATCACCGAACTTTGAAGATGTATATTTTGAGAACGGTTAAAGATATTGAAATAATTTCAATGGATCTTTCATTGGAGGACTTAATTCTTTAACTGACAAGTGAAACAGCTCTTTTTGGTGGCATGTCACGCAGCCTTTAAGCTTTGGTGGAGTTCAAAGGTCATGTGAAGTCAGCAGTGGTCAAATTGTGAACGAATCGTAAAAGAAGTATAAATTTGATGAACCTCTGTGTAGCAAAGCACCCCCCTCTAGACAAGGAATCAGTAAGCCTTTGGGCTTTCTGGTTTTTGCATGCAAAAGTAATGACCTTTGATCGCTTGTTTGGGATTGTATTACTTTAATTTGGTAAAATATTTCAATACTCAATGACTTCGCATTCAAAGAAATGGATGCATCAGATTTATTTGTTATTAGCATGTGTGTAAAGTTTAAAGAGAAAAACATTCGTCATTAGTGCAAGGTCATGAAATCATAGTTTCCTGTTTGCCATTTTTTAGAATGTGTAAAACTCATTTGATAACATCTCGGAGAAAAAGCCAGGCCCGTAGCCAGACAATGTACCGAAGGGACAAGATGGCTGACAAGGGGGTGAAAATAATTTTCAGGGGGCGAGATGGGAAAAAAGGGGTGAAGCTAATTTCAATATGAAATTTTCTAGGGGATTTTTCTCAGGAGATTCGCCCCCATGCTCCTCTCTCTTGGCTACGGGCTTGGGCTAAACATGTGAATTGGAAGACACTTTCACCGGAATGCCTAGATTATCTTCTTTTGTGATATATCAAAATAAAATACGGTTTGCGTCGTAGTTTAATATGAAAGCCGCAGTGTACAAAAAATCAATAAGTCTTCCCAAATATTTTATTTCTAAAACGAGTGACTTAAGTGAAATTTAATTCATTTTGAAGAGAAAAAGAGCCATAATATGTATGAATAAAAAATGATACATTTACTCGAGTATTGTTACCTTTCTCCGCCAGCATTGCATATTTTATGGAATTTTTACCAACGGAAAAGAGAGGTGTATTAATATCGATTTTTGAGGTGAGTAAATCTGCATCAGCTTAATGGTAAAATTTTTTAAAGAGAATTTAGAATGGTTTCTCAGGACATGTTCTATTTTTTTATTTATTTTTATCTCACTTTGGTGTGCCTTATATAATATCTCGTGTCACCAAGGTTTCTTCTAAACCCTTTATTTATATACCATCAGTGTAGGGTATGGAAATATTAAATAAAGAGATTCCTAGGATTTTTCACATCTCTTGGCTCCTGCATAAGGAAGTTTGCCTACCTGTGAATTTATTGTTACCTTAGCTTTTTGTGTACATTAAGTGTGCACTAATTGCACACTAAAAGTGTACACTCGAATCTGTGTACTCTTAGTGTACACGTAATGTATATTCAGTGGACAAAGTGTATAATTAGTGTACATTTAATGTACACTTAATGTACAATTAAAGGAGCTGGGTAGTCGCCAAAACAGAATCTATTCTCGGACCCGACTACTTCGTTACTTCACATCCTGTTATGATTCTTGGTTTATCGATTTGATCAGAAACCGATGAAGCCATCCATGCATTGTGTTTAGCACAGCATACAACTCACAACGTACGTACGTGTGTAGTATATTCGCGTTGCCTGTTTCAGTGCGATAAATTTAACTTAAGAGGAATTAAGACACGCCTATTTCGCTCATCATCTGCTGGAGGTTCATGGACAACATTGTCAATTTTGCAGGTAATTGAAACTGTTATTTCCGATCCATGAGTTTGTTTTTCGTGGTAGACCTAGGCGCTATACGCTAGCCTAAGTTAGGCTTACGTTAGCACTGCTATCGATCAGAACCGTTACCAATTGAAAAGGTTCAAAAATGTCTTTGCCAGAAGAAAAAGTAACGGACTAGAAATTAAAAAACAAATTGTCTAATATCTTGCAAGTGGAAAATAAAAAATCTAAGAAAACATATAGGAACAGTATCACTAAATTACATCGCAAAAAATTATTTTAAATGAGAATTTAAAACGTTTTAATAGGAATATTTTCAATATTAGCTTCACACAGAGGGTAAACAGCTCGTTTGATACGACGTTTTTATTTCGGAAGTACGCCACTACCCAGCTGCTTTAGCACACTACGTAAACAATATAGTTCTGATTGTTTTGTCACGACGAGCACAGTAACAACTCTGATCTGACTTCTTTGTTACATTAGACATGAATTACTTATTTTGCTTATCTCTCTAAGAGATAGTTCGGGATCTGTGTTATCGAGGTAGACTTTTCGGAAAGAAACAGCTTTTTAAAAAGTTCTTCAGAATATTGTAGGTATGACTTCAGAATGTTGCAATCTATTTTTCAATGTTTTCCTAATAATAAACATTTTGTTTTCTCGTATATTTCTAGCTTTCTTTTTCATCAGGAGTTGTTCTTGCGGTTGTTTTAGCAATGGTACTTATTCCATCTTTGGGATGGCGGTATTACTTGATCTTTTGTTCGGCACCTTCTCTCCTTTCTTGCTTGGCTTTACTGGTAAGATTTTATTCAGACGTTCGCAAAATGTGTTACGTTACTATTACTGTCCATAATTATTAAGGAAAGTTCTTTAATCCAATGTGATTTTCTTTGGTGAAAATGAATTGAATGTAAGAGCTGATGAATTTAACATTGCTAGGCATATGAATGTTCCTTCAAATATTTAGAAAAATTAAGTAATTGTTTTTGTTGCACGATGTAAACTTGAAAAAAGTCATATTTTTGCCTTTCAACCTGTTGCACAAAAAACTTGAACTGATACACATTGCGCTTTCCGGTAGGCCACGTGAAACTGGAAAATTCTCATGAGGAGGGTAGGGGAGTACGGATTACCCCCCCCCCCCTTACACACACGAGCTGCCGTCTCCCGTTTTAAGGGGCCGCTCTTGCGGTCTCTCGTTTGGGTGTGAGGCCTCCATAAGACGTGTGTGGCCAGTGGAGGTCCAGTCACTGATTGGCCAGACGATATCAGTGGGTTAGTAAGTTAGATGAGGTTGGTAATGCGGTTCTGCGGTTAGGGACGTAGTCTCTTTTTTCGTCCCCCAGCGAAGAGATCTTGCAAGATACAGTAGTAAATGCCACGCACAATGCAGCATAAACAATTCGCGTGATAAACAGTGCGTTTGTTCCGCTCAAAGTATTAATTAAGAAGAAATATGTACTGACTTATTATAATTACAGTATAAGCTTTTGCCTCGCATACAAGCACCATTATGAAACCGATTTCGAGAATGTTTCATTTCAGGCCATAACAGGCCCGTACGCAGGGGGGGGGGGCGTTCGATGGGTTCGTCCGAACCCCCTTAAAATACGAACCACCTCCGTGAATTGTAGGGTTCGATAAACTTTAACGACACGCGTCACGCCAAAACAGTTCAATGGAGAATCCTACAGGCCCTAACTTTGTAGCACTGGTGTGCTCGGATGCAATATCGTTATTATCACATACATGGTTTTTCATATTCCTCCATTTGTTCTCTCTACAATGAATTATGGAAATAAAAACAGGAAGCTTTACATAGGGACCTCGAACGATTCCCAGGGTTAGTTCAGAGCAAAATTAACAACGTGCATGAACTTTTGACCTTCCCAAATATCAAGGACCTTACTACAAATTGACGGCATACATGGCTCTCCTGAAAGGCCGTCAAAATATCTATCCAGTGGTATGCCTCTTATTCAGATTCATGACACTCCCCCATAGGGACCTTGGCCATTGAAAACCCCATTACGGAGACACACCCATGCATAATAATCAAACGCCACCCACAATCGAAAAATTCTTATGTTTTTTTTTAAACAATTCCAAAAGGCGTTTAATCTATGGATCTCTGTAGGGGGTGAGGTGGGATATCGACCCAGTGATGGATCCTTGTAATCATTTTCTATCACAACTGTAAGGTGCTTCTGGAAATGTGTCTTGCCCGAGTGACACTTGGGAAGGCTTAGCTCAAATGCCTAAAGCCATGGGAGTCACTTTAAAACGGGGAATTAGGAAACGGCAAACCCCGCCCTGAAATTTTTCACGATATTTGCAAAGTCAAATTTTAGTATGAGGAACGAAGCAGAATTCTTGCATGTATTTTTTAACAAACTTGGATTTTTGTATCACAGACCCTACCAGAAAGCCCTTATTACCATGTGTCCGTCGGGGCGACCGAAAGTGTTAACAAGACATTCCAGACGATTGCCAAGTGGAACAACAAAAAGCCTATCCCTGGATCAATTAAGATGGAAATACAAAAGGTGAGCTGTAGGCTTTGGCGGTATACCGACGTATACGGTAGTGTTTGCATTGGTGTATGAGCCGGCGGGGTTTCGGTTGGGGGAATGAGGTGTTGCAGTCCCCCATCTGTCCAAAATATATGTTACGTGCGGGCAAAATGTACGATATTTTCTGGCTAACTTGCGTTAAATTTAGGGCACAAATGCTGCAGCAACCCCCCCCCCCTCCGGATGTTGTCAAATACTCCTGTGAGTACTTCTGTATTTTCCAGTTAGTCATAAAGAAGAAATGGGTTTCTGCGTACCAATAACTGGCCTCCTTTGACTACGGGCTTGGTGCGCCTTAAAACTTACCATTTAATACAGATCAGGCTATGCGTGACAACAGAAACCAAATAATGAGATGTGGTTCTAACGTGTAATTTATAAAATGTCGTAGACAATCTTCTTTGTTTAGGGAAAGCCAATTTTTTCACAAAACTTAATTTAACATTTGTACCAAATGCTGATTATCGGTCCCATTTAATCCTTTAAAATATCCATGGAACACCTTCCCCCTTGCCCAGGGGTATATAAACGGGAGTACTGAGGACGCAAGTCCCCCTCCACTTTTTTGAAAATAGTAAAATGTGCCTTTTTTGAAAATTAAAAATATGCATATACACACATACATAGGTATGCCTGTCAGGGACTTTGCGGAGTGCCCTTCAGACGTTGCTCCCAGTGGCGTAGCCAGGATTTCTCTCATGGGGGAGGGGATGCGGTATGCTCTGTGATCGCCGAAAAATATTTTAAAAATAAGATGTCTTTACATGTAATCTGGTGGTAAATAGGCCTATGCTATCTTTGAAGTCAAATTTGCGTTCAAAAATTTACTTATTTTAGGTATTAAAAAATAAAATTGGCATCATTAAGGGGGCATGGTTTAATTGTCCCCTCATATGCCACTGGTTGTTACCCCACCTGGTGTGCTCCTTTTACCATGCCCTTGAATATTGTCCCCACCAGAATCGCATGACACTATATTATTTCTATTTTCCTTTTATCCAGGATCACGGCAGCTTCTGGGATCTATTTGCAACGTCACAGCTGGCTAAATCAAGTTTGCTGTTAAGCATACTATGGTATGTAGTAGCCTCGTATGTGGCGAGATGGAGTCTTCCACATGGCTTTGCAATTTCGAAATATTCTATGCATGTGTCTCGCTAATTTCATACTAAAAATCATTTTGGTTTCCCAAAGGGATAATGCATTGATTATTTGACAGGACAACACCCCCATGGGTCAATTTGCAGTGGCGGCGCTAGGGAATTCGGTCTGAGGGGCTGAAAATGGCCTGTAAGGGCGCTTTGAATTAGGTAGGTACCCTATGCCTCAGTACGGTAAAAACCTAAAAAGGGCGCAGACAGGCGATTTGAGCCCGTCAAGGGGCGAACGACCGCCTGAATATATGGACGCTCCGTCACTGGTAACTTGGTAATTCCCACTTAAACCATTCCTCTGGACAATTCCAACCCAGTTACCTTCCTCGCTTAAAATTTCGATTTTCCAAGGGAATAAGCCAGTTGAGTAAATCAGTACTTCCGGTGGGGTCATAAGGTCAGCTGTACCGTGACAACTTTTTCGTCAAGATAAGTTGTTTACTTGACCTATGACCCATCCCATGATGCATTGCGTGAAAGCATTTTTCCCGTCTATTGCTGCTGGGTTGTTCAGAGGAATTTTTCCGGGCGGGAAACATGGGGAGTCGTCTGGGAACCTACTGGGTCACTGTTACTGAAATGTCACTGAAATTTGAAGTCACTCGTATAAGCGTAAATGCACTCTAATCTCACCCCAGACAGTAACAATTCTCCCTACCAGTTAACTTCTAGCTCCTCCTGCAATTCAAACAGAACCTCCTGTCTTATTACACCTCTTAGCCAGAGCCACAGTACAGTAGCCTGCCCTGAGTTTAAATTGCTCTAGGCAGTATTGTCAAACACGGTGTGCGTGTGTGTTTGTGTGAGTGTGTGTATGTGTGTGAGCTAAATTGGAAACATAGCTGACTAACAATTCATTGTTGACCAACCACAGTGAAACTGTATTGTTTGAATAAATGTCAATCAAAGTGCAGTTAACAACTGTATATGGAACTCTGGGGATATTCCTAAATTTGTTTGGTCAGAGAGCAAACAACTCTCTCTTTTGGGGCGATGCCATATTCCCTTTAAAGTAAATTTTGATTTTCAGAAATCTTTGAAGTTTGATTTCAGAAATTTCTTGTTGCTTTGAAGGATTTGCTCTGGAGTGGAGTACTACGGAATTGTTTTGTTGACAGCAGAAACCCTGGGGGACAGAAACGCCTGTCAAGGTGAGTTTCGAATTTTCGGTTACTTATACATTTTTCCAAAGCCCGTCTCACACCGTAGGACTGAATGAGACAGAACCCAGTCGACAGAGCAGAACGAGACTAAAATTTGAGAGGACGCCGGTGGTCTCCTTCGCACATACGGTATTCAGTAATTGACGGTGTGACTGTCGGGTCTGGGAGTCGGTCGGTGTGCAACGATCTGGTAAGATACCGAATTCCGCATGTCTGCACTGACTGTTGATTAGTTAGGTTAATATGAAACAACGTACCGTGGTCCTATTTTCTACATTGTCAGCTTCTGAAGACAAAACCGCTGCATCGTTAAACCCCATAAACACGTGTCGACAAAGGAAATAAATCTCCCTCGAAGTTATCTGCGATCAGCATCGTATGGATTCGGCCATAAGGTGTAGTCATCCCCCTTATTTGAGTTGGCGGGAGGGGGAGTGTGCCATATTCGAAAATACACATGGGAGGGTAAGGAGACAGACAAATAGGGATGATGACAGCAGGCCTAGATACTTTTGAGGTTCGAATGTATCCCAAAAACATTTTGCGAATTTAATAGGCCTACCTTTCTCTTTCTCGACTTCCTGATAACGATCCATGGGAGGGGGTGTGGGCTATCAGCCTTGTTTACCATGTGAAGGAATCGGGGCAAAAGTACTGACCATCCAGTATGTAAATCAACAATATCTATTTCTGACTTTTATCGACATGGATGATAGTGGAAATATAAGGAGGCTACCGATGTTTTTAAAGGGCATGATTCAATTTTCGCCTTACGCAATAGCATGCAGAGGTGTTCTTTTCCGGTGTTTAGTATGAATTAGTCATGGTCACCCACCTGTGGGGACTTCTTCGCTTTTTGTCGTTTGTACTCTCCTTTCGACGTCAGGGAGTTTATTACACTGATTCTCAATCACAGCGAGGGTGGATCTCCGAGAACATTATTTTTTCAAAAGTCCCCTCGACTGTCTGCCGAAGTGCAAAGGGCGAAACCAAATGTTACCCCCGAAAGAGTTCTGCTCCCCAAAGGAGCGTCGTCCCCGAGGGGACAACAAACTTTACTGACCAACCTCTTGACCTGCAAGCATCTACATCATGGGTGGGTCATGCGTGGCCCTGTTCTAGACTGGCTGAAAAGAACAGATACTTCGAGAATACAAATACATATTTATCAGTACCGCCATTGCTATTGGTCACTCCAAGAGTCGAAACCACTTACATTGACATAATGGAAGGTAGGAGTAGTAATGAACAGTGACATCACACTTCGGCCGTAGCATACTTATTGTTAGTTTGTTCACTATTTTATTCACGATGATGTAGTTTTAAGCTTTTATGAAGGTATAGAGTAAATGAAATATTCCTTATAAGTGCTTGATATCTCGATAAAAATAGTATTCAATGAAAGTGCGCTGTTGTTTTGGCTCAAGAGAAGCTTGTTTCAATCACGTTTTTCATTGGCTGTTAAGTCATAATTTTGTGGATATTCATAAAAGGTAAGTGTTGTAAGCCCTGATTAGCCCTCCACATTTTGGTTGGGGAGTGGGTTCCTTCGTGATTTGCTCCCTGACGTCGAGGGTAAGAGAAAGACCAAAGAAAGCACAACCCTTGCGGCAAAGTTACCCTAACTAACCATTTACAGCAGACTTGTAGTGCGAGTATAATGTCATGAGTACGAGTACAAGGGCAGTGTCTGTGTTCAGGTTGTCTGTGTTGTGAGTAAGAGTACAAGTACATGTCCTCACCGGCGTATCCAGGGGGGCCCAGCAGGCCATACGCCCCCCCCCCCCCCCCATGGAAAAATAGGGAAAAAAAAAAAAAAAGGAAAAAAGGGGGG
>WURT03618088.1:0-20331 GCA_009936505.3 Holothuria glaberrima
GTGAAACTTCCAGCACATTGTTTGTTGCTTGTTATTTTCTTGATTAAGTTACTCACCTTGTTGTAAGATTTCGCTGAGGAAGGTTCCAGGAGAACTGAAAATTTCGAAGTAAAATTTAAGTTTTACTCCAATAATCAACCAGTTATGCTCTTTCTTGCATTCGTTTTCATTTTGTATTTTAATTTTTGAGTATACGTGGAACTGGATCTTTCTGTTATATTATATATAGGCACTTGGAAGAGGATGTTAGAAGACACTAGGCCAGCTAGATTTTATGTGTTACCAAAAGTTCATTAGACAAATGTACCGGGACGCCCAGTGATTTCAGGGAAGTGTCCTCTACTGAACGTCTGTCTGAATTGGTTGACCATTTTATCAAACCTTTTGTCCTTCGATTAAGCCGTATTTGAAGGACACCTTTGATTTTCTGGGTAAATTGAGAAATCTGGGCCCCCTCCAACCAAGCGCTTTGCTAGCTACTGTTGATGTGGTAGAATTGTACCCCTCAAATCCTCGTCGTGATGGGATCGATGCGTTACGGCGGGCGTTCTGTCGGGTACGGTATTTGTGAAATGACAACTCCTCATGTATATATTAGGGTGGATGCTGTAAAGAAACCCTTGCAGCCACCATACACAGGACCATACCGTGTTATTGCTAGGAAAGACAAGTATTTTGTATTGGATGTGAATGGAAAATATACGTCTGCTAGCGTAGATAGGCCTAAAGTAGCTCAAACAGACTCAGATCATGAAGTCATTCCTGCAACTTGGCCTGTAGAGCCTGTAAAGACTCAACCCAGTGAGCATTCTCAGAAAAGTTCTATATTAAAGAGTGGTTCCGAGCCTCGAGTGACCCGCTCAGGACGCCGTGTACAATGGCCCAAGCGATTTTTGACTGTAGTATATGTACATAGATGAAATCAGTGAATTTACTTATTAGAATTCTAGTTGTATCAATCACTGTTGTGATCTAGGGGGAGCTAGATGTAGTGAATTGTTTTACAAGAGTAACTTTGAATATTCATTTATACCATCAATATTCACCTTGGTCAGTGTAGTACTGAATACTGATGATGAGCAGACACTCACCAGTTGACCAGCGGGAATTTTCCATTCTTAATCATCCCTTTCTATGTACTTGTGTGTGCTTAATTGAGCACATGGCTGTAAGGACTGGAAGAGAGAGGAGGGCATGCTGGTTGCTGGATGTGGTTTACTTTTAGTGGCCAACAAAGGGCAAATTTTCGTAGGAGACATCTCCAATTAAGTATCATTTATTAATTACCATTATTTGTCTTACCAAGGTATAGCAAAAATTAAACTGTCTTTATGTTACCACCCTTTATACTTGTGAGCTCACTAGTACTAGGGCTTAAGCAGACTTAGGCCTAGAGCCTAGCTTGTTTGTATATAACTTTTTAGGCATTATATCTACTATTTCATAGCCTTGTGAAGCTAAGGTCAAAAATTGCGTTGCTCCAGCAAATAGCGGAGCTGGACTTGGCCCTTTATCCAGGCACTGCATTGTAGCTTGCGGGGTACAGACCCCCTTACACTCTGTCTCTCAGCTAGGGGTGAGTCAATTGGCAGTGTTTGGTCCATAACAACTCCACCCTTAGTCTGGGAGACCTTGTTGCGGGGATCTGGTCCTGCTGGCCTCCTCAACCATAGCACCATTGATCCTGAACTCAGGTAAAGTTTGTATCTTCGTACCACTTACTCTAAAAATTCTATACTAGGTACTGCACAGCCTAATGTTATTGAACATTGCCTCAGTTTTAAATAAGTAGGCTACTGTACTGGCCTTACGTAATATAGAGTATAGTAAGCTTAAGCCATTCAAGATTGGCAGTGTAGACTGTAGAAGAAGGATGATGACCAACATTTCATTTGGCTAGGCGGCCAGAAATGAACATATGCCTAGGCCTAGGTATGTAGGCTAGCCTTAATGATATGGTGGTGGCTACTGTAAGTTCAAAGATATACGAACTGAAGTGCCTCAAATTTAAAACCGTTATTAGGTCCTACTGGGTAAATATTGAAGAATTTGCTCAAATGTGAGTTCCGTTAATAAGAAAACAAGTGCTTTGTATTTCTTGGTTAAATCGGTGGTCACTTTGCTACGACTGGTGAATACTGTATACAAGCATTTGTATGAGGTGTTCGAATTTAAAATCCGGTCGAACTTCGAACCACCCTCTGGCAATGTGAAAATAGTAATAAAGAACACAGCATAGTTACTCCTAGGCCCTAGTTCTCAGTAAAGGACTGGTCGTTCGCCGAGAGCTCACTATACTGTACAGTCTTAATGTGGAACGACCTATAGGCCTAGATGAAAATAGCAGGGTGATTGACTATCTTTATGATGGTTGAAATTGGCTTTCTTCTCATGGCAAATTTTGGACACAAAATCTTAATTTACTATCAACAATTTGTATTCTAACCTGCTGCAAAGTAAGAAAGAAGCCAGCTATTTTCCTGCAGTGATAATGGCCGCACTTAGATTAAGGCTTAATGGTACAGTATGAACAGAAGGCCTACAGTATGTACGGAGCTTGGTTTGTGTATCCCACAAATCCATGTGACAGCAAATTATAAAAGTTTCTTTTTGTCATCATATCAGTGCGGAAGTACTAAAAGTCATACTCGTAACTCGTATTAGCCTGCATGCAGAATGTAAGGCTACACTTCATTTTTCAAATTCCAGTCTAGCTACAAGCAGACAGGTCTAAGTACCAAAGGCTCCCAGTTAAAATGACATTGGCCAACTGCACAGAACATTTGGTGAATTTTACAAGGCGGCCTAGGCTTGGGTCTGGCTAGTTAAGGAATGTCTCCATATTAATTTTAAGGAAAAGTACAGTAGATGCTGTACAACTATAGAATACACTGCACATTGATGGATGGCATTACCAGGCTATGACTCCAGCTAAAGTACACTATGAGGATACACACTTCTGCTTCAGACATGCACAAAGGGCTTATGTACAGTATTAGATACAATTCAAAATTGCATAATAATATTTTATGCAAGATTACCCTGCACATCGATGCATGTGTAGGGAAATCTGTTATTACTCTTCACGAAAATAGAAAGCAAAATACCAAAAAAATATTTGCAAACAGCAAGGCTAGACATTTTTGAAGCAGGATAATTGCAAGCCTGTAGTACCATACGTATGTGCATTTAAGTACACTACAGTATATTACCCTACAGTTTATTTATCAAATGCTATGTACAGCTTGTTGAAATGTTGAAGGGTGGATATTACAAGGTCATTGCCCTATTGTTGTGCTCCTGTTCCTAAAAGTTCCTGAGAGTATTTGGTACAGTAACAGTGTTCTTTGCACACTTTAGATTTGTGTTATTATTTCCAACAAAAAATTAGGATTTTGCAGTGCCCTAGAGGCCAAAGCATACTTTGTAAATGTTATCTATTTTCATACCGTAAGCAAAAGTAGGGTGGACGATTATGTTATAAAATTGTAGAAATATTTGGACATAGGGCTATAGACCTGCTACTGTAGAACCATCTTGACTTGACACAATAAATTTTTATGATGTAGGCCTACTCTGAAGTAACCATGCACTTTGAGTTGCAGTATAACGTGGACTCTACAAATGGATCAGTCATGTTCTGACTGGTATTGACTATGTTTTAATGTTTGTTAGCAAGGGGTGACACTTTTCCTCTGTCTATATATTGTATACATATACATATATGCTGTAAATTACATAATCTTGAAATCATGTTACTGTATCTTGTATAGCGTAGTATTTTTTTCAAGGCCTTGGGGAAGGTTAGCCTCGGCTAACCAAATCATGCTCTGGAGATGAAAGTTTAATTTATAAATAAACAAACAAACAAGTAGTATATCAATATCAAATTTGATATTTAAAGTTCTAAAAGAAAACATTGGTGAACAATGTGAACTGTGACCTACAGGTACTGTACACTGTATTGTAACACTGCTTGTTCATATGGAATGTGTGGCTTAGTTGCAAACTGAAAAAAAAAAATGATTGGGACTCTTCTTCAAATGTAAAGGAAGCAGAGCATTGTTTTTGTCATTCATCATGAAGGCATGTGATCCCAGAGAAAAATTTTACACAATTATGTATGAAATCACTTTAGATAGAGATTTAAATTTTGCTGCAATCACTTTTCTATGTTTTTTACAGAGGCATGCCTGAAGAGTAATTTAAAAGGGGCGTGTACTGTAGATATGGTCTCAAGAGTTCCTTAGGAGTACTCCAACCCTTAAAGTATAAAACTGAAGTAGGTCATTGGCATGTTAAATGATTTATCATTTGATAAAAATTGGTTTGTGTCGTACGTATGACAGACTGCCATTGTAGTAGGTCACAGTACTGTACAAATTTAAAGTTTGACATAGCCCTTGCTATCCCTTCTTTAACTATACAGTACTTAAAGTAGGGACTGTGTACTGTACAGTATGTACTGTATCTGGTCAGATGCAGTAACACTTCCCCTGAAAGAAATGTTGGGCAAAATGGAATTACGGTATCCAGTGCCCATTCACAAGAAATCAGTAAGTTTAAACATGAGTATCTGTTTGAAGTCAGTAATGGGACAAAGCCCAGTTTTGAAAACTAAGGTGGGTCAACCGCATTTGCAACTTTCCAAGGTGGCTAAAATTAAAAGAAATTCTAAAAAGAAATATTGGAGAATAGGTCCTCTCTAGTTAGGAAATTCAGTGCTCTAAATGAAATGATTTGGTCACAATCTTTGTGCGGTACTGTACCTACAGTATTTATAATTATACTGTACTTAAGGCAGAGTAGTGACCATGGAAGCACACCTACTGCACTGTACCCATAACAGTTGTATCACAATAGATATTCCTTTCAAGTGAGCTTGTGTTATCCTACAGTATATGAAGAATAAATTAATGTGCACTCTTACTGTAAGCCATGGAATTGAAGTGAATATTCCATATGTTGTAGTATATACCTGCATAAAATATCTTTTAAAAATTCTTCTAGTTCATCAGTATTACATCTATACATGTCAACTTGTCACACCAAAAAAAAAAAACAAACAAACAAACAAACAAACTTGTGTGTAGATTTGTTTATGTGCATATTTTTAAAATACACTAATGCATTACATCACCCTTGCTTCATATTCCTACAATTTCATGAGATACTGTCATAAGAAACTGGTCTCAAACTACAGACAGCCCTATCATTTCTCAAATTTAGTTCCACGGAGATGATAAAGCAGAATAACATCATGGGTGTACAATGCTTGGGTTTTCAAAATCTAAAATATTCAAGAAGAAAAAAAATGGAAGGTAAAACAGACTGCTGTTGAAAAGAAAACTGTTGTAATACAAATTCTTTGGAATTTATACTTCTTGATATTTCAGCTCAGCAATTTAAATTACGTTACATTTGAATTGAGGAGTTTGATAAATAGAAATCCTTTGTTTTTGTAATATGAGACTTTATACTGTAGTTGAAAGAGAAGAGCAAAAACATTTGTACAATTTAGACTTTGTGTTGCCTACATGTATGTGAATATATTTTCATGTATTATGAGTGTAAACTGAAACGAATGTGTCAAGCATTTGCTCTTTTAATACAACTTTGATGTTTTTAGTAACTGGAATACTTTCTTCCTCTTCAGATTGCAAAAGAAGCCCAGGTGAGGCAGGAGTGGTCAAAGATTTTGATACCTTACTCCACCAAAAGCAGAAGGCTGGATGGAGATGTGTGCATATTTTTTTGGTTGTAACTTTGTATTGTTTGTGAGTGTTTGACTCTTCAATGTATGCAGTATTTAAAGACAGATACCCTTCAAGGCTTTGGTGCTTGACAGCTGATGCCCTACCACTGCACTCTTCGAGGTGGATGTGGAAGATCATTCAAAGGGCAATTCTTGTCGTCTCAGAAAACTTTAGTTCTTCCAACTGTTACAAGTGGCATCCGCCAGTTCCAAGGGAGACTCAGATCCTGCTATGTCATCTACAAGTCGAATTTTGCCATGGCTTCCAGAACTTTAGACACTCCCACAATAGGACTGATTTAGGAGAAATTCAATTTAGCAGTGATTACATCCAATCTCGAATTTTCTCTTTTCATCGATGAATTGCTTGAAGGAAAGTTCCTGATCTTTCTAATCCAGAAAATGCTATAAAAGCTCATAGTGGTACTGAGATTTTGAGAGATACAGTACAGTTGCCTACAATTTATACATCAGCTAGACGTACCACACGCCACTATTCATGGTGCTACAAGAGTTCGAATAGTGTTATAACACGCTGTTCCCACATTCTTAGTAGTGGTGAACTGCCAAGTAAACATAAGATTAAAGGGATTCTAGTCAACACTAGATTTCCTGACGTTCTGAAACCAGAACATTCCGCCTTCTGTCACTTCATCACCATAACACTCACTGTAGATAAAGGATCCACTACATGGACTACAGGACGACAGCCAAAGCTAGATATAAGTATATTACTTCATGTAAATAGTGTAAAACAGGCCTAAGTTGCTCCTTACCTACTGTAAGTAGCTCCTTCCATAACTGTATAAAGGTCCTTGTGGAGACACAAACCTATTTTATTGCTTACTGTAAGTCAATATCCTTGTGAGGATATATTGTACAGTAAGGCTATAAAATGTAATCTGGACATTCTCTGCATTCTATGGAATGTGAACTACTGCACAGCTAGTCACACCAGTTGAGAATTTTGATATCCCCACACCAAAAAAATGTACTTTGGTGTGATGGCTGTCTGCTTTTAAGTTTCACAGTTTAGCTGAGAACATTTCAAACAAAGGAGTAACTCAGGTATAGTTGGAAGTAAGAAGTGCTTTTTGTGTAGTTCACTTCAGTAGTCATTTTAAGTCAGACATGTGCTAAAGTGTGAGAAACTTTACACAGTGAGAAAGAATATTACTTACTGCAGTTAATTTAGTTTAAGATTGTTGGCTTTTTTTGGTTGGCTCTAAAGAAGGAGGGTCAGTTCTAAAGGAAGGGAAGGGGGGCACCTTGTTATGTTGGTTTTTATTTGTATCGTCTATGTCATTTGTAATAAGTTGCATACAGAATTACTATGAAGATTAGGAGAGCCCTGCAGTTTGTAATGGAGTCATGCAAAGAAATGAGGAGGCGTACTGTACTTAAAGGTCATGTGACATGCCAATCAAAGAGCTGGTTCGCTTGTCAATTAAAGACAAACCGTCGTCCCCGAAAGTACATTTTTAGTGTTAGGGTATCAACATTCTCAATGGGTTACTGCTCTTTGATTGACATGAAAGTTTGAAAATTCAAAAGATGCAGAGCAGTTCACATTTCACACAATGATGAGAGTTAGTTAGTTAGATGAGGTTTAATTGCTTATGCAGAGCATCACGCACAACGGCAGAAGGCTCCATTTTTAAAGTCTTTGGTATTACTCGACCTGGTAATCGAACCCGGGCCTCCTGCGTGAGAGGGGGGGGGGGGCTACCACTAGAACAAACATGCTGTCACACAATGCCGAGAGAGTCTTGGATTACACATTATAGCCTTGTATGCTCATCAAGACATGGTCTGAAGCAATAAAATAGGTTTGTGTCTGGACAAGGAAGAGCTTTATACAGTTATGGGAGGAGAGCTGCTTAGTTGGAAGTATTGAAACCGTCTGGGATGACGAGGATTGCCCTTTAAAGAATTAAGTCCTCCAATAAAATATTGAGTGGAATTACTGTATTTCAATATCTTTGACTGTTTTCAAAACATACGTCTTCAAAGTTCAATGGCTTCTGAAGGAACTCATTGTCTATGCAAAAATAATGATGTGGAGTGTTGCACAGCGTTAAGGCTTCTTTTGTTGACCCTTTTATACGTAAATTATCTTTTAATGACTGATCAGAAAGATTAAACTTCGTTGAGTGATATTAATATGGAAAGAATTGTAACTTTCATAATAAGCCCCTCAGGGGATAACAATGCTACCAGTGTCCTTGAATTAAGGTTGACAAAACAAAGGGTAACATGGGCCATATGTGGTTCCATTTCATGATGTCACATATTTGCATATTTAGCTCATGTTTATTCATGATACAAGCGTAAAACAGAAATTAGCCTGTAAAATGGTCAATATTTGATGGATTCTATTTTAATAGAAACTGCAGCTTTTTCTGGATATTTAATGCTCTTTACATTAAATATCCAATTATGCTATCTTCATGTCACACGACCTTTACAACTTGATGAATATCCTTGTATCTTGTTTTTTTCTGCCCTGGTCATACTCAGTACAGATTCTATGAAAGCTTAATATGACCACTATTAGGTTTAAGGTCATGTGACATGCCATCAAAAAGAGCTGTTTCATGTGTCAGTTAAAGAACTACAGTAAGTCCTTCAAAGAAAGATCCATTGGACTTATTTCAATATCTTTTACCGTTCTTAGAATATACGTCTTCAAAGTTCGATGGTTTCTGGAGAAACTCGTTGCCTAGGCAAAAATGATGCGAAGTGTTGCACAGTGTTAAAATACCTTTTGTTAACCCTTAATGAATTATCTCTTAATTACTGATCAGACAGATTGCAGTTTGTTGAGTGATGTCAATGTTTCTGGAGGAAAGAATTTAAACTTTCATAATAAACCCCTCAGGGGATAAAAGTGCTATCAGTGACCTTCAAATTAAGGTTGAAAAAACAAAGGCTAGCATGAGCCATATGTGGTATGTCAGTTCATCTTTCGATGTCACATATTTGCATATTTAGCTCATATTTATTCATGATACAAGTGTGAAATAGATATTACCGTTATGGTAATTATGGCTTTTTTCTGGATTTTTAATGCTCTTTACATCAAATACTGTGTCCAACTATTGTATCATATTTTCATCTCACACAACCTTTAAGTTTCATATGCATATTCTATAGCTGTGTGGGGCATCAGTTTATTTAAAAGTTGCAGGAAACATTTAAACAATCTTTTGCCGTTTTTGAGCCATTGGTGACTTGACTCCATCTAGTTAATTTTAAATAGTGTATACCTGATATCTAAACTTAAAGGGAGGTCAACAATTTTTTTTTTTTACAAATTTGGTGTCATACAGTAACAGTGATACTGTACTGCCACTAGAAACCTTTACTCCTGCTTCTTTTGCCTGAAGTATGGATTGTTCATGTTTTTGAGCATTAAGGATACTTAAATGAAAATACATTTAAACGAGAAAGTTGTAAATGCTTCAAGTACACTTTTACAGTATGATATTCGTTTTCTACCATTTTTTAAGTCTTGTTAATAATTAACAGATTTAAAATTTGAACTCTTTTATTGCACATTCCATTGTGAAATTTGGACATGTTTTAAGCTTCTTCATAAGCTACTGTACTCTTCAAATTGCAGTACAAAAAGGGTATAGCTTGTAGAACTGATGAGTTATGACCAAAATGAATATTAAAGAGATTCTGTAACAATTCCATAATTTGTTAAATTTGCCAAATATCATTTTAGTTTTTCATTCAGAATGCACATGAACCCTCCTATGTAAAGTTCTTAAGTCATACAAGATATGGAAAGGTTTTTCATAAATACGTATAAAAAAAAATCTTTTCCAGGATTGTATTCATTGCCACTTGTAATACTGTATGATTGGTAGTATTCACCAAGGGCAGCTGTGTGTTCAACTACTGTAAGCAGAATCAACTTATTTGGAAGGCAGGTTTGGTAAAACTGAAATTTACAGTAGGTCACCCCTTCCCTTAAAGAAAACCTCTCTTTTCTATTTGCTTAAACATGAGCTTTGAAGGCCTGGTGAATCTCTTTTTATGACTGTATTATGAAAAGCACACTCTTGGATTGATTTCACTTTTTTGCATCATTTTATGTGCCACGCAATAGCACCTTGAATGCACAGCATTTCCATCCTGAGTAAAGCCCTAAAAACTAGTATATTGGGCAGCATGTGCCATTTGTGGAGCGTCCTTTTGTTTGCTGAGACGAATTTTGATATCCCATTTGTGAAATGTAGAATTGTACTGCTCTTATCAGCTCATTGCATTTACAGTTAGTGCCAATTGGGTCTTGCAATGCTAATGTGCCATGGAATCATGTGACTCTGCATGTACCGACTAATGTTTTAATGCACTTACAGTACTGTAGAATTTTACTTTGTAACGCGGGCTAAGGTATTATTTGCTTAATTATACAGTTGCTTACAAACAATAAAATGTTTTATTTTCTTTTCATTGCTCTACGTAAAGGCATATAGAAGTGGTCAAGTTGTTCTCTATTACAGGGAACATATGTTCATATTAACAGCACAGAATGGTTTTACTTCTGCTCCTTTTATGTCATTGTTTTAGTTCACAGAAATTAACTTGTGCCCATCAAATGGTGTATTAGTTTCGTCAGCATGTTTGCTTACGAGCAGACCTTGTACTAGGCGGTTATGGGATGTTTAGGCTCTGAAGTGTCACCCGTGCATACTGTACGTATCCTAGACATTTTGCGGACCGTTATATCCGTTATACTGTATACGTATTAAATACGTGTTTACAACGTCTTAAAACATGTTTCAAAAAAGGGCCCCTACTGTAGTAGACGACCTCTAAACATTTTGCAGAACATTTTCGTATCGTTTCCGTTATTTACCTCTAGATCAGTGTTTAAAACGTATTTCAAACACGGATTGAAAGCGTAGAAAAAGTCCACAAAAGTACGTCCACAAAACGTTTTTTCAAAACGTTTTAAAATTGTTTTGCTTCCGTTATTTACGTCTAAAAACGTGTTTAAGACGTATTAGAAACACGTTTTAAAGACGTCCAAAAAGTCCACAAAAGTACGTACAGAAAACGTTTTCTCAAAACGTTTTAAAATTGTTTTGCTTCCGTTATTTACTACAAGAAACATGTTTAAGACATATTAGAAACACGTTGCCTATGAAACGTTTTCACATTGTTTTATTTCCGTTATTTACGTCAAGAAAACGTGTTTAAAACGTATGTGAAACACGTTTTGAAAACGTAACAAAATTCCACAAAAAACGTCCTTAAAACGTTTCCAAGAAACGTTTTCAAAACGAAACCATTTACGTTTGTAGAACGTTTAGAAAACGTTTTGGTGTTTGCTTGGTTGTCCAACCTGGGAGACGTTTTGATTACAGTACGAGCACTGGCAAGATACTTGTAACAGTGAAATTGCCAAAAATTGCCAACCTTCCTAACAGAGGACAACGGTATGCTTGTCTTTTCATGTCTAGTCACTAAAACAACGCAGCTAAGCTATGCTGCGTTGTATTGTGCGATTGTTGTGAACACTATTAGGCATTAGATGTGGGTTCAGCGAAATTGTATTTTGTGATGTAAGTTTTACTTTACTATCAGATGCCAGTGAGTTAAAAAGTAAGCTAACTGACGCCCGCTGCAGTTAGTGTTAGGTCTGCTGGCCTGATTGTGGCCATTGGTGTATATTGTAGAGTAAAATGCGTTGTTCTCCAGTCAGGAGATCACAGATCTTGCTCTGTGAAAGCCTGGGTGGGGCTATATTTACTGTGAGAAGCGCCTGTGAAAAAGCTCCCTAAGCTTACAAGCCTTAGCCCAAATCAATATGAATGTAATATACAACAGAAAAATCAAAGGTTTGTTTACTTTAATACTAACCTTTATCTTTACGTAACCTTCAAGTAGGATCATTCATGAGATATTCTCAATAATATCACCGAGTCCTCTTCTAACAACTGTTTTTTGGAGCGAAAGGACAACAGAAAAGTGCAGCCCTTTAATCTCCTGTTAATGTTTTAATAAGCAGTGAGCTAACCTTTAGTCACCTGGCAAAAACCTACTATACACGAAAAACTGTCTTGAAGTCTTCAGTATTGCCACGTCAGTGTTGATAGTATGAAAGCTCATAGCAGTTGCTTGCCTTAAAAATAGTAGATAGGCACATTAGCATCTTCTTTACCACATTGTCTTGGTACTATGTGTGAGTAATTGTCCTTCATGTAGCCCAGTCGTAAATAAAATGTGTTGCAGTACTCCCTCGTTATCCAAAACGCTTCAACAGGGCGTTGCGTACTGTGCCAACGTCAACTCGCACATCACACAGTATGTACAACATACACACATTCATGCATAAATGCCATAGCGATCGTATATACCCTTTATAAACCAAAACCATTTCCAAACAAGAAAAGGTCACCAAGCATCAAGCTGATTTTTCAAAATCGGGGATTCCCCCTTTATACATGGCGCTGGTAAGTCGTGAAAAGCTTTTCACTTGTATCACGATGCAATAATGGACGATCCAGTAACACACGCTGAGATGTAGGAGCCATATGTTATAAGTAAACAAAATGCGTATGCTGTACGATTCTAGTCAAAATCATATTTGCTAATGCTGAAAAAGGATCATGTACCTAACGAATGTAGGTCAGACTGGCACGCCACATTTTTTTCTTTATGAGTAAACGTTGTGTTGGTTGCTTCTGGGCAAGATCATGTGAAGTATTTGTCTTTTCAAGTTCAACCCGTCAAGAACAGGGCGACGTATATGTAACAGGCCAATTATGTAGAGTTTTGACGGTGAAGAGGTCAAATCTTTTTGTCCCATGGACACCACGGGCGGCGATCCTGTGGGGATGAGGGATATAACCCCCATTAAATTGGTTGGTGGATACTGTACACTATACCCCCCCCCCTGAAATCAACCAAGCAGATCCGCAAATCGGAACACTTCACCTTTTTCTAGACTTTTTACAATAGACATATTTATTTTTTTAGGAAATAATTCTGACAGTTATCACAATATCACCTTACAAAACCTGGAAAGGGCCATTTCAAGTAATCTGGGGGTATTTTTGGCAAAATTTTCTACGCTCCGCGCCAACTGATCGTAGCGCTCCGCTTAGATAGTGCCACCAACCGTTTACTACTTCCGGAAATCAGAACACTTTACCTTTTTCCAGACTTTTTTTATAATGGGCTTTTTTTAGGAAATACTTCTGACAGTTGTCCCGTATCATGCACGTTGCAAAGCCTGAAAACGGCCATTTCCAATGATCTGGGAGTATTTTTGGCCTAAATTTCCTACGCTCCGCGTCAATTGTTCGTGGCACTCCGCTTAGATAGTACCACTGACTAGATCCGGAAATCAGAACACTTATTGCCTACTGCAGTATAGCCTGCGTAGCGCCTCTATAGTGGTTGCCACCCCCTTGGGCTGCTATCCCCTCAGATGAGCAGTACGAAAAAAAAACTTCGTCCGCTCCGTGGGCTAACTGCAGTACAGCATGAGTCATTGTTTATCCTTCAAATCTAAAGATGTGCGTATTCGCAGTCGAGGTCGCAAAAATGGTTATTTGCATCCATTTCACTGTTACAGTGCCAAGTTCACCGTAACAAGGATGTTACTTGAAAATGCCTGTTAAAGCTTACAATTTTCGATGTCATACATTATATGCTCCGATACAGAAAACATCACTTTTTTCCAAAATCTTTAATGTAAATCCTCAAACTTCTACATCACTTTCTTTTAAAATGTTCAAGAAGAAATTAAAAAAGGGATAGATCAGCCCACGAAATTGACTTTTTCCAACTAAAACTCCAGCTCTACACGGTAACATGTTTCGGTGCTCAGTAAAAACGAGAATAAAATCCTCGGAAAACTTACACGGGCAATAACTAACAAATAACTTAATAAAAGCAAATGCGATAATAAAAGTTGCATGCTGAAGTATTAAAATGTAAAGTTATGAATATCTAAAATCTGTGGTTTTGTTGTCTACATTCGATTCACTTGAAGTAAACAAAATACCATGTTGCTTCTTTTAGACTCAGGGAGGGACACAACTTAAAAGTGTTAGGTAAATCCTATGACTGCGATTTGTGCTACATATATTAAAAATAGATCATGCCTTACTTACAATGTTTACTACGAAATTGTTTACGCAAAACGTTTCCATATTTATATTCTTGAAGAGTACATTAATTCTTACAAAGAGGTAGGCATACCTTACACTGACGAAAACTCATGGGAAATTAATTCTTTGATCATCACATGAAAGATAATTCAATACAACCATCTCTTCACCACCGAAACCAGGAGTGGGGGACCTCTTTCTCGGAAGGGCCGTTTAAATATTCATTATCCACTAGCGGGTCAATGAAGCAGCAGGCGGCAAGAGCCCAACATGCTTTCCCCATATAGTATATGACCAGGGGTACAGGTGGGCCCACTTAGGTTCTAGGACTCTAGGAGAAAAGGCCGGGTAATGAACCGGGACCAAGCCCCCGAATCTGTGGAGTTTGACCTGTAAAAATTTGACAGCAGTAGGGTCATAGTCCTTCCTGTAATCTAGCACTGCTACTTCAATCTGTTGTTCTTTTTCTTTCTCTCTTTCGCTTTTCAATATACCACAAAGTATCACTTGTCAAATGTAAGTAAGAGGCCTACTTCAATCAAAACAACAAAAACGAAAAACAAAAGCATAAGATACAAGAAGCTGCCTGGGTAACGTTTCATCCCTTCCCTGAACCAGGGAAGAAATATTAAGAAATTATTTGACATGTTCAATGCCTCACTTTGTTTTTTATTGAACGATAGTTTAAAAATTAGGAATTTTAGCACCCTTGATGCTTCAGGGTACACGTGAAATTTAATGAATCTTTGTAAAGACAGTGAGAAGACAGTGAGAGAAACCAATTTATCAATGAAGCAGATAGTAGCTAAGTTTAAAAACATTAATCAGTTAGTCTATAATATACGTATCTTTAATATAATTTTCTTACATTTAACATTTATACTATATAATAAACTACTGATGACAGCTTGTCTCTTGTTCTAAGATTGTTTGGTCAAAGAACTAGTTTGTTCTGTCACAGTCTGTACCTAATAGCTTTACATCAGTTTCTTAATTCTTCAAAACCTAAGGAATATTACCAACTTTTTTAATTTCATTGCATTGCTACAGAAGAAGTTAGTAATTACAATGGCTTTGATTAAGCGTGAAATTACAAATGACAAAAGACTGAGCAGAGGAATAAATGAATTTATGAAGCCTAAGCCAAACATTTTTGTCAATTTACACAATACACAAAACTTACTATTAAAACTCTCACTTAACTTAGTTATAACAAAACATCCCTTTTCAATAACCTTTTTGAGTGTTTAAGAGGAGGAATATTTTCAGGATTTGGTTTTTTTTTTTTTTTTTGCTTAACCTAGAAAAATATTCTCTGTAAGAACCTACATATCATTGGAAAGGGAAAAAAGATAGGAATATTGAATAAACAATTTTTAATTACATTATGTATGTAGATATGAAAATTAGATGACGTAATAGTGTTTTTTATTAAATATGGAAATTATCTGATGTCATAAGTTTTTTTTTTGCATTTTATGGTGCACATGGATTGATAGCCATAGCTTTCTCTTACATTTGATACCGAATTTGAAGAAATGGGTGCTAAAATGAGGAAGATATGCTCATTTTAGTCTTTGTTTACTTTTAAATGACATGCCCACTGTACACACATTACCCACGAACTGTATGCTTCAGTGAACAGTGAAACGTGACACGTGACACGAAGCTTGTGGCTTTCGATTTTTACGTAGCTCCATGTGAGCTTGCTACGGTAGCTCAAGAAGGTCATTTTGGTGCATGAAAAAGTAGGAGGGGTTGCTGTGGGTTTTGATGTTTGATATTTGGAGGGGATTCTTGGGTTAGAAATGAAGATGTTTGCCCATAATTGACGCATTTTTGAAAACAGCACTTGTAAACATTTCTCAACCCCTCTAACTCACTCTACACATGTCATTTATATATTTGTATCTCTTGGTAACTCCACTTTTACATTTTTATAAGGGACATTTTAGTGTTTGAATCAACCAAATCGGACTTGTGGTTGTTGAGTTACAGAATTTCAAACAAGGCGGGAATTTTGGGCTTGAAAGGTACATTTTCTTACCAAAATTGACGCATTTTTGAAAAAATACTTGAAATATCTCTGAAATTCCTACTTCTACCATTTATTTCATCTCACATGGTATTCGTTTAGGTTTATAAGGTATCCAGAAAAAAAAATCGAATAGCCTGGACTTTTTCAAGTGCCTGAAAATATTTTTTTAAGTTCCTGAAAAAAATAGTTTTAAAGTTTTGAGGTTTTTGAGCATTTTTTTCGAATTTTTTTATTTTTTTTTGAATGTAAACAAATATGTAATGACATTTTGTGAAAAAAATCCCATCCCCCCTCAAAAAAAAATAAATAAAAATGGTGGCATTTGAAGGATCTATTTGCTGGCTTTACTTTGCTGGTTAAATAAAGGCTAGTGGGTATTGCATGACAAAGTTTAAAAATGTTTACTGTTTTCACGATGCCATCGTGCAGATTACGGAAAAGAGACGCAATATAATATTTGTAACAGTTCTAAAAATCCTGATTTTAAATGACACTGCCCTCATAACTCTAAAAAAAAAATGGTTAAAAAGAGCTGGGAAAAATTCAAAGTGCCCAATCTGGACAGTTTGGTAACCAACACAGTTAAAAAACAGATTAACCAAGTGGGTTGAATAACCTTCAGGTTGGGTAAAGTCCATATCCCTCGCAATATTACCCAGGTTGGATAATGTGAACTGATTTGCGCACCATACGCACGTACACAGCGAATGAAAAGGTACGATACTGTACTGCAGTACGGACGGTACGTACCTACGTACGTACACTTGTATTCGCAGCTGACCGAGACGACGACAGAACTCGTTCCTTGTGCTGAAAGAAACGGCCAATTTTCCGTCCGCGCAGTTATGTTGGCTGTCTTCAAATCCACGCAAAAAAAAAAAAAAAAAGACCTATACAAGGCATTCCCTGCGCATCAGACACACAACAGGTAAATAAGTACAAGCCGGTACTGACAGTGATATTAATTTGAAAATCTTTACCCAACCCCTGTTGGGTACTTTTTTTACCCAGCCGTTGGTTCCGTATGCCTTCTAACCGGAATTGGGTAGTAAATTACCCAACTTTGTTGGTTAAATTTTTCGCCTAAAAGTTGGGCAAAATTTGGTTGGGCAAAATATTTGCTCAATTAGTTGGTTAAAATGGTTGGACAATTTTTTTTTCCAACAAATGAATAAAACCCTTAACCAACTAAGTATGGCAATATTTTACCCAATTCCGGTTAGGAGGCATAGGGAACCAACGGTGGGGTAAATTTTTGCCCAGGTTTGGCAATCATTTTTTTAGAGTATGTATTCAAATAATCCTTCTCCTCAATAGCCGGTGGCGTTGACGGTTGGGCGTTCCATCACCCCTAGATAGTATAAATCTCCCCCAATGACTTAAAGAATTTTACCCATAAGTGTAGTGTTTAAAAATACCCTATTATTTTTTAAACCATTGGTCTAAAAAGCCTCATTATATACTTCGAAATATTTGTCTTTATCTGGTGCCCCCAATTAAAGGGACCACCCCATCAAGGAAACTTCAACTAGCACTGTGTACCGAGCCTCACTATTTGCACACGTTTATATGCAAACCGATGTTTGTTTATAAATGCAAGGCAACAGGCACGACTAGCCTACTATGTATGTCCCTACAATAAAGACCCCACCCGTAAGGAAAAATAGTAACAAAAGAGGGAACATCTACTATTTTTCTTCAACTCCCAACTTTTCACATGTGTCTGTCACTGGTATTTACAGGTTAAATGCATGAAAACTTTTGATTTTATTAGATGTAACACAGGTTGCCTTTTCCACAGCCTTCTAAGTTAGTAACACTCATGACGTTCAGTGATACAACGGAAACAAAACCAGACTGGTGTCAACATGTGTCCATCCTGTGCTTAAATGTTCAAAGTGCACATATGTTTTGTTAGCTTTGACTCACGAAATCTGTGAATTCATTTGTTCTTCACGAGAGAAGGTGGGTGTCGCTCGAAAGGGACTCCCATCCCTTAAGGCTCCCAAACAACTGAACAAAGGAATATATCGAAGGAACTGCCTGTTATGAAGGATAACTTCTGAACAGTGGCTTAGCTACAGGGGGCAGGTGGGCGGTCGCCCCTCCTGGCTCGGAAATTTAAAAATTTCGGAAATTTTCAAATATCCGAAACATAGCTAAACATAAAATTTCCGAAAAAGGGTAAAAATTTCCGAAAAATATAGCACAATGTAGTGAAATATATAAAAGTTTCCTTTGCGCTCGGCATCTAATAAACCTAACCTCATATTTAGGAAATCATAGCAAAATGTAATAAAATGTATATACATCAAGTTGTCTTAGCCTCGCTACGCTGGGCATCTAATAAAACCTATATGGCAAAATATAGAAAGATGTAATGAAATATATCAATTTTTCTTTTCTTTTTTTTTGCCTCGCTGAGCTCGGCATCTGATAAAGCTTAATTGTTTGATAGAATTTATTTCTATAAGACATAGTATGGTTACCATTTATAAATGTCGTTTTCTTTTCGTACTCAGTGAAGATTATGTGTCAATGCAATTTTTAAGGTTTTGGTCATTTTATTAGGCCTAAATAAGTTATACTATGACCTGCACTTTACGGATCACAATCAATTGTCACGAATTCCTTGATACTAGGCTTAAAAAATATCTTTAAATAAATATTGACTTGGAAAACGCTTTAAAGTTAATGATCTTCCCGACATAAAAAATAAGAAAAAAAACATTAAGTTAATACAACACAATTGGGTAAATAAATGGATTTGGAGGCTTCAATTTGAAATAAAAGTAAAAAAAAAATCGCGCCTCCCTTCGCTCGGCGATTATTACAAACTTATACGTCCCTACAAAGCCCTAGTGGTAAAATGAGCTTAGGGCCTACATTCACAGTTGTATGTGTAGTACGTATTGCATGAATGCATATCCATATGTATAATACTGTGTAGGTGTAATGTGCTTTGGGAAATGTAAACCATTCAACTTGAGTTGTAGACTAGTATAGAAGAAGAAAAAATATGGAAATTTTCAGATTAAAATTCGGAAATTTTTAGGTCTTGCCCAAAAAACTGATTATCATCGAGATCTGGTAGAGTTTATTAATTTTTTTTTCGTATCGCCAGAAAATGCGTCCCCGTTTGAGATAGATAATACATTGTTTCATATCTGACAGGGCGGTTTCACGTCAGCATGCTTTTTCTCAGGAAATCAAGTTGCAAAACAGTTACGGTCACCTAATTAGCCTTCCGCCAATTTTTAATGCAAATTATATAAATTAAGGGACTTTTTGAAAAGTAACAATAATATCGTCCCACATGGTAATACATCACGTTTGACTAGTTTATGTTAAGACACCATTCTTCCACAGTTAGCGAATAACTGGTCACCTTGGTAATACCAGTAGTAGTAGTGACATCGTCTGGTCAATACACAGCTGCTTACACTGTGACAGGCCTACGATCCTGCTTACTTGACTTACAGGGTCCGACCTTTTTCAATACGTCATGATCATGCTACGCTCGTCATTCATTGGGGATCACATTGTTGATTCGCAACGAGTTTTCTTGGTAATACCAGTAGTAATAGTGACACCATCTGGTCATTCCACAGCTGCGTACATGTGGCGGACCTACGATACTGCTTATTTGATTTCCTTACAGGGTGAGTCCTTTTACAATACGTCATCACTATATCACTCTTGTCATTTACTTAGGATTACCCTGCTGTTCCTCAGCATGTTTCCTGTGTTGGAGATGAAGTAAAATAAAGATAAAGCACATACAAAGACAGGGTAACTCTTTACTGTAACGTCTATTAGGTCAGTGACGATGACATAGGGCACGTGTGAGCATGTGTGTGTCTGTGAGTGTGTGTCACTGTGTAACAAGGAAAATAATACCTACCTTACAAGTAGAAGGAAACCTACTTAATTTGTACAAGCTCTTTTATTATAAAAGAAATTCATTTAGCGTTTCTATACTTGTGGAATACAGCCCAAAGAATGATCAGTTAATGGTAAGGAAACTTTGCTTTTTATATCCCAGATAAGTCCCTTCTCAAAAACAAAACCTTGGAGAGGAAGAAACATCTTTAACAACGAGTGGACCTTGAGTAATATTTCTCGTCACAATATAATGCAACATTAAGTTCCTCTAATGTAGTGGTTCCCAACAAGGGCGTTATCTCCCAGTGGGCGTAGAAGGCAAAGTGGGCTTTGGGGCTGTAAAAAATGATATTTTCGAATTTAGCCAGGGGCCGGCACCTTACAAGACTCCAAAAGTTTTCCTCTACCTGAGCCCTCAAATTGGTTTGCAAAAAAGGTGATAAATGGAATCAACCAATCGCGGTCTTACATTTCCTTCTCAGTTTGTGGATTACCTTTATTACCAAATATAAAAA
>WURT03618199.1:0-20330 GCA_009936505.3 Holothuria glaberrima
CCCCTATGGGAATGTTAACTGGGTAGAAGTTGGGGGCCCCCCCCCCCCCCCCGGCCATGTAACCTTCCCGAAACTTCCAAAGAGCCTGTTTGACTCAGACTCGGTCCTGGTGGACTCGGACTCAGCTTAGACTCGAATTGTATGGACTCGACTCCAACCCTGAATTGACAACACTAGCAAAACCAGCTGTGCCACAGGAGACATATTTAGAGATGACTGCTCTATGTAATAGTTCTGAATTAGATGTCACACTTAATCTGTCCCAAAATTTTGCTCTGCTCTTAAGTTTATAAAAGCACACATACTGTAACTTGCTTCACTGACTCTTTGTCATAGAAACGTGCTCATACTGTAAATACTGACTTCTATGTGCAGTTCTGTTTAAAAACGAAAATTATTTTGTGGAAACCCACTTAAATGTAAGAAATACCTTCAAGTACTTTGAACTCCGGAGATGTCTGAATAAAGTAACAATTCTGACCTCCCCATGATGTTGTTCCATCCCTGGAAATAAAATTAAGAGGTTGGAGAATTTTGCAAAATTTTTCATCATTTTTTGAAGGAATAAATAAGGCCTTGTACAGAGGTTTGAGTGACATTCCCACCATTTGATGCACTACTTTCCAGGTGTCATATAACACAAACTGTACCGCTACCTTTACTTACAAACATGAAGGCATTAGGCAGGGTACAAAAGGATTCATGTATTTTTAATTGCTCTTTCTCTGAAGTGAAAGAGAAAAAGAGTAAGTCCAAAATGATTTGGAAAAAATAAAATGAAATCAGTATCACAAAATGTATCTGACTGAATCATTTTAGTAACAAAAAAATGTCAAAATGTTCCATCAAACCATGTTGCAATGTTCAGGTTTTGGGCTAGAAAACTGGCTGTAAAAAATAATTTAAAATATCAGTCCAAAAAATGTGAGCCTCACATCTACTTGCTTCAAGTTCATTTTTGTCAGAAAATGTGAAAATACAGAGCTGCTAATACACCCAAAGAAATCAAAAGAACATTCACTACATTGAATGTGTACATCAAATTTCTCTTTAAAATATCAAAACTAAATAAATTTGAATTTAGACTCATTATCCTCTTTTGCAGGTGTCACACTGTCCCGAAATTGACACCAGATGGACACACAAATATGGAAATTTGGAATTATGGGAAAAGATAGCCCTGAACCTTCAAAAGATCTTTCAGGAAATTTTTTGGCATGCTGAAGACTTTGCCACCGCTCACGAAGTTGCTCCCATAGCCTGAGAAACTCCACCAGCGGTCTTACAATGTCTTACGATGCCCTCACGAATGTCCCACTGTTTTCAAGATCAGAGCCGAAATTGAATATTTCCTCTATTGTGTGTCCATCTCGTGTCAATTTTAGGACAGCGTGACACCTGCATTTGTGTTCCACACTGACCTCCATTCTGTATCCACAGCCAGGGCAAAGCTGTATGAGTCTTCACAGGTGATGAGAAGAACAGTTGGTCCACGATAGGAAAATACATGATGCTGAAAACGATTCACACTTAGGCCATGTTCACCACTAGTGTATAGACTTGTCCAAGCCTGCTTGTCTCCAGTAGGTGTCTGATAAACAAATATTTCTGCCATTATGTTAAGTACATATCTGTAAAGCATTGTCATATAATTAGGGTAGAAAATATCATTGTCATAGGCAGGAAGACATGCAGAGGAGATAATTATGAAAAACCCTAGATAGTAGATTTGCTAAGGGGGTGAATGCTGCACTTTTTAGTAAAAAGGTCCCACTTGGCATGATTACTCCTTGGTAAAACAGAAACAAATTCATCGAAAGAGACACTTAATATCTATGCATAGAACCCTCTAATTTGCATTAATTATGCTAATATGCCTTTTTTACATGAAAATAAAGAAAATATTCTAAAAAATATCTTTGAGGCATCAACTCATGAAATTTGGTCATATTTTATGACCACAATTCCAACAAAAATTTTTAGGACTACTTTGGTGAGATCCAGGTTAACCAAGATGGTTGACATGGATTCTAAAAGAAATCTCCAGAAAAATACTTTTTGAATATTTACTACAGAAACTGGACACAGGTTAGGTTTACCTGTGTCAAAAGTATTTTTAATGATTATTTTTCATATTATTATGATATATTGACATAATCATTTTATTGTCGGCTGTTTTGCTTTTTCCACCATTTTGGTTGACCTGAATTACAAAAGAAATATTTTGAGAAATAATTTTGAATTGTTTATCATTAAATCTGGCCAGATATTAATAGCAACTGTGTCAAAAGTATTTTTAATGATTATTTTTCATATTATTTTTTCTCATTATGATCATCCTTTTGGTGGCCATTTTGTTGTTGCCGCCATCTTGGTTAGTATCTAGGGGTCCTACAAAAAATATCAAAAACTATGCCTGGAATTTTACTTACAACCTGATGTAGAGATATTTGGGGTTTTCAATGGAAATATATTTTTAATGATTATTTTCTGAGATTTTTTTAGCATTTTTTTAATTATTTTCTTATTTTGTGGGGGAATTTTTACTGTATTGTTTTTACTTCTTCAGTGTTTTCCGCCATACTGGAGGACAAGTTCTTTTGTGCCAAGGAAAGTAAAGGTCATCCTTAATTTTTGAGCATAAATTTACAACATTATGATTGAGGATTGTGGAAATTTGCAATATTTTGGCAAAATTTTTCGAAATATTTCATTCAGTTTAGCAGCCATTTTGTTTTCCGCCATCTTGGTTAACCTAGATCTCACCAAAGTAGTCCCAAAAATTCCTGTTGGAATTGTGGTCATAAAATATGACCAAATTTTATGGGTTGTTGCCTCAAAGATGTTTTTTTTTTAAGGGAAGATTTTCTTTATTTTTATGTAATAAAGGCTAATTAACATAATGTATGCAAATTAGGAGGTATATGCATAGATAATGAGTGTTTCTTTGGATAAATCTTTTCTGTTCCCCTCATAGAATAATCACGCCAAGTGGGACATTTGTACTAAAAAATGCAGTGCTCACCCTATATTGACCCCTTATCAACTCTACTAAGAGTTTTGTAGCAATTGGTAGCGGCCCACACATGCCAGTTGGGCTGTAGAGTAGATTTCTGGTTTATTTACCAATCTGATTAGCCACAAGATTGCACTTCCTTTAGGTCTACCATGAATAAATAATGTTTCACACAGAATGTTTCAGTGCATTAGCTTTAGTGGTCATCTATTAGCTACAGGGTACAGACGACAGCGAAATAATAATGACCATGCCCAGTAGCACAGCTAGGAGGGGTAGAGGGACCCATCTCGGGGGCATTAATTCCCCTCCCATCCCCTTGTCCTCCTTCTAGACCATCCAAGGGCAAAAAAATATATAACAATCCCAATTTGAATCCCTCTATGAAATGGTGGGGGCCCATGCAAATTTTTCTGGATACACCTCTGACCATGCCTGCTCAAATTCAGCCAGCTAGGACCATAGAATTCAGTCAGACATTACCACACATCCAGCAGTGAGTCCCAGAGATAAACTTTAACTTGCAAAAGACACAGAATACACAAGGGCTGTTTTTCTTAATCAAGTTACAATTGGAAAAATTTCAGTATTGCAATCACTGTCTTATGAGTTGGAAAAAAAGTTTTTGCAATATCATTTGCATTACTTTCTTAAAAGTATACCATACCCCCCCCCCCCCACCCCTGGTACATACAGTTAACATGTTTGTGGTATTTGGACGACCTCTTAAAGGATTAGAGGTTTATATGCAAAAAGATCTGAGAGAGTTAACTTTTCCTTTACATCAACAGCTAGCAAAGCACAGATGGATCTAGGAATATCTCACCTGATTAGAAGCAACTCCTTGTTGTGATGATTGACTGTAAATAGATGGTAAGGTTGATGCCAGGACCCACCACAAGATACCATTCAGAATACAGCCATCAGGAATAGCAGCCAGAGTTGTATTTTGCTAAATGATAAAACACTGAAATCATGTCATACATATCACAAGATTAACAGTACCAATTCTTGTCTAGTACTGTATGCTGGACAATGGCATTATAATGTAACTATATTTCAGGCTTTGAGGCAGTTATTCACTTCGGGATTATGAACACAGGAAAACTGATGCGGCCAAGATGGCTTTATGTATCTTTACAATGAAACAAAAATTTGGAACCTTTAAAGGGGCTAACTGAGTTGATATCTATTATTTTGTGACAAGTTTGAAGGTAATCATTGCATGACATTAGCCTCATTACTCATGTATCCCTTTCTATAGTTACCAAAAGAATGTGAGAAATTTTAGTTTTTGTGGACAGAGTTTGCATTTGATTAATACCTTATTGTAAAAAGTTTCTGGTGACAAATTTGTAATGATTTTAGTCATTATTTACCCTATCATTGTTATTTCAGTTGTGTGCCAGATGTGCAGAATCTTTTTGACCATTTACCATCAAGATGTGAGTAAATCTCTACAGGTGTGGAAAAAGAATGAATTCTGTGAACCTACTCAACAATTAAGCCCCTGTAAACTACTATGACAGTCATCTTATGAGGGAAAACCCTAAACTGCTCTTGGAAGTAAGACTAACCTTTAGGGATCACACGTAGCCTGACTGTCAACTTCAATAGCTTCAAATGCCACTGATAATGTGATATACCACAGATTTTGCATGACTTCAAGAAAATAAATTTCAGACTTCAGCCTGAAAACAAGTTTAATATTTATGCTTTAGTGCTAACCATTTACAAAATCACTACAAAACTGATCACAACTTGGGGATGAATTAGGAAGCTTCATACATGGTGACAAGTTGGAGGAAAATTCTGGCAAATGTTATTCTGGCCGTTTAATAATATCACTTTAGGTAAAAAACGTGGCAGGTTTGATTTTCTTCATACCATGGAGAAAAATAGTTTCCAGCTTTGAATGATCATTGAATACAACTTTTAATTTCTAGAATTTCTGCTGGAAAGTTCCTCCATAAGACTCACATTACATGTAAAAGTGAGATATAGCATATAGCATTATTTAAAGGGTATTTCACCATTCAAGTTTATTTTGAACTAGATGTGGGCCTATTACAGCTGTGTAGACGTCTCTACCTCATCACAAACTTCCATAATGCAAACTATGTTTAACCATGCAGTAAGAAAGGGATTTATTCTGTGTACACCCTTCACATAATTGCAGGTAAACAAAATTCATTAAATCCTATCTATTTATAAGGACTGCATTTAGGGTCAGGGTTGTTTGACTTAATTTCAGGGCATGAGCAGTCTCCCCAAAGCTATTTTGAAACAACAGCTAAATCTCACAGCTATCCTCTTATTTCACTTCAAGTATCTTTCATGATGCTTCAGAACACAGATACTGTATTGCATATTGAAGGTAAACCAATGGGGTTACTTTCACACTTCAGTCAGAGAAATATGATCACATGATTCTCGAGTGCTATTCATCCAATAGGATACCCAGGAACACTAATCCAAATTGGGGTGACTGCATTTTTCCTTTTGATGGCAGCTAGGGATAATTTACATACTGAAATTCTACACTTCAACATTACTAAGATGACCATTTTAGAGACCAAAGTATAGGAAGTTATGCTGGGAAGAAAAAAAAAGAAAACAAACACTCAATTGTACACAATTACGCAATGGTAGGTTATACATAACAAAATTATAACCTCAACTACGGCAAGTATAAGGTTCCAGTTTTCCAGCCCAAAAAACACATTAAAGGGAAAATGGAGTCACCCCAATCTGAGAACTATGCCCCATCAATCTAGTTCATGAATGGCCTATTTTAATCATGTGACAAAATTTTTGTTAGTGAATTGTGAAATTCAAGGAGAATTTCTCCTTGCTTTACCTATTGTTTGTAATAGTTATGTTCAAACGTCTTCAGAGGTGCTTGTAATGCAATAAGAGAAAATCTACAAGAGTTTGCTGCTTTTTCAAAGCAACTTTTGGGGCAACTGCCTATTGCCTTTAAATTCAAGAACATTTAATACCATAAAAGAAATCCAGACTTTTCTCTTTTTCTCCACTGCATGGGAAACTTAGGTGTTTTTTTCTTAAAGATTAGTTGTTGCAAGAGGAATTTCAAACTTACAGATGATACATCTTGCCCAATTAGTTTTTTCATCAACCATAAATGCATTCCTGTCAACAACTCTGGACAATTCTGACCAATCCATTCAGCACTGACATCCACACCAGCTTGTAATAAAATATTATCAGCGATGACATCCAGGGTAGTTTTATCTTTTGTTGTGCTCTCAAACTTGATAGATGATATCAGACCATGAAAATAATATGCAGTATTTAGCAGCTCCAGGCAATCTGAAGAGACAGTAAAACTCATCTTTAACAAACACAAGAAGGAGACTGCAGTGAATCTCAATTATTCTTCTAGCCCTCCCACATACCTGCCCTCTCCTCCCCCTATCCATTGCCCCAAACTTTTGTTGTTTTCAATATTTTGAATTTAATTTTAATATAACTGTAAAAAAACTTACAGGACTGAGATTTGATATTCCCCTGCCCCTTCCCAAAGCCATTCCCATCTGGATAGTCCCCCCCCCTAGAAAAATCCTTCTAGGACAACTTTCCTGACAATTCCATTTAGACAACTCCCACCCTGGAATGTTTCCCCCAAATAATTCCCTCCCATGACAATAATCCCTCAGACAACTTTCCCACTCAGAAATTTGGAATTTCCTAGGTGGGAATTGCCCCGGGAGAAATTGTCTGGGTGGGAGTCATCAAGGGGGGGGGGGGGAATTGTATGTAAGCCATGTCTAACAACTTTGTTTTAAAGTCTACCAAATTAAGCAACTCGTAGGATGGAGGCACTTATCCAAAAAAAAAAAAAAAACAGCAGTAGCTTTTATACCAGCAGTACTAGAGTACTTCATTGCAGGCAGAAAAGACTGACCAATAGAGGTTCTTCACTGACGTCACAAATACATGTGACAACAACAAGGTCAGAAATATTGGACATCAAACTTATGGCGCCCAAAGTTTACTCTGTGTGCAAAGGTAGAATTCAAAGCTTTTTACAGAAAATTTCCTTGATGATTATAAAAATTTGTTACATAATTGGCAAGGAAAATCGAAGGCTCTACAATTTCATTATCGATTTCTACCAGATAAACAACACAGAGCATGATTGGTTTCTGAAATTCTTCAGGAGAAGTAATACTAGATTGCGTACTGCTACTTCAGGCCGTTGAGCGACTCAAGGTGAAACAATATTATATTTTTTATATGTCATCTTTATACAACATTTAAACTCGATTCATGTAGCTTCCAAGCTTACATGTGCAGGTATCAATTCACTGCAGTTTAATGAAGAAAAAGTTCTTTAAAAAGAAGGAACAAAACATTTTACAGTTTGACCAATACTGTGTGTACATGGCATAGTTCAGCATGCATTAAGTTTGAAGTCCAAACTGGCAGTACAGGTAAACTCCAGGTCATTGTGATGTCACATGTAGAACCTCTATAGCAAAGTTAAGTCAGCTACTTAACTGGTTTTCCTCAGGGCTCTTAAGCAATGCCCAGACAACTTTGCTGTTTGGACAACAAGTTTGATTGCAAGCCTACAACCAGGTGGGAGGGAAACTGCAACAGAACCTAAAATTGTCTGACACTACTACGTGTTCCCACTAAGTGTTCCCACTTGAACCCCCATGCTGATCCCCCCAAGCTCAGTCAACTGCAAAAGTCTGTGACTAACCGCAAGAGCGTTCCCATTTGATCCCCTGCGCGAGATCTGATCACCTTTTCCGGTTCAAGTAACAGGAAGTTGCGTCATTGAAATTGTGTCTGCAGGTCTTGTTTGTTTACACAAGTTTGTGTGGCGGGAGACATGAATAACAAGCTGCGCTCCAGAAGTAACTAGTTAGTTTGCTTTGATCTCCAGTCACCTTGATCCCCTGTTGTGTTCCAACTTGTTTTTTTGATCGCCTGCGTGCGGTCTGATCCTCCCCGAAGGGGTAATCAAGCTCTCGAGATCTGATCCGGGGAACTGATCCCCTCCTCGGGGTCAGATCCAGATCTGATCGCCTGCTCCTACTCAAGTGGCAACACACTCCAAGTGAGTAGCAACTTGGTGCTCACCATCTAGCTAATATAAACTGCACCTTTTGTCATCCCTAAACTAAACCATTGTTGAAATCACGCATGCATGGCTAGCAGTCTTTATGTGGCTTGTACATCTTAGAGGAGTTTGCTTATCTTGCCAGTACAAAAGCAGTAAGGAAACCAAAAAATAAACAAAGCAGTCAAGCAGACTAGTCCCTTCTTCCCCTTCTTGTGCCTGCCAATTCGGGATTTTAGCTGTAAAAGAAGATTCATAGCATGACTATAAGAACTGAGCATAAATAGTTTATTTTACCCATTTTCATATATATATATCAAAACCAAAAAGAAGTTACCATCTTTTGCAATTTTTTCCCCATTTTTGCTGTAGAGTTTTAAATAGAACTGGACTTGAGCTGATGATGTTGTCGTTCTTGCTAGCCTGTCCAAAGTCTTGCTACAGAGGTCAACGGTGACTGGTTGACCGTTACTGTTAGCATAAATGAAATCATACAACCTACTAGCAAGACTTAGAGCTTCAGCTGGGAAATGATTCTGTACAAAAGAAGAACAAAACGAAACGCTAAAAAAGTTACTTGAAGGGTAACACAATTACCCCAGTTTGAATAGCCATACCCCTCTGGTGTGTCTTAATTCCCGCAGGTGTACAATTTGTGTAAAATGGCTCTTTTTTATCATATGACAATGACTTCATAACTGAAATGGACTTTATGTGAAGCAACTCCTAACTTAACATTCCAAATGGAATATTTGAAATAGCATAAAAACACCTCCTTGTTGCTTTTTGAAAATAAGTTGGAAACTTTGGGTAACTCCTTATCCTTTTTATGGGAAAATGCAGTCAACCCAATCTGAATTAGTGTACCCTGTAGTCTAATTCAAGAATGGCTCTGTTTACAGTACCGTAATTATTTGACAATATTGTTGTCTAATACTGAAATATCCAGTTTACACAGGATAACTACTTAGTTTACCTTCAATATGGAATATTATTGCTTAGAGACATCATGAAAGATATTTTTCAGGGAAATAAGAGGAATTCTGCAAGATGTAGGTGTTGCTTTCAAATGAAACTGGGGCCACTGCTAGTTCCCTTTAACCACCAACCACAAAACAATTTTAAGAGTCACGCAGCTTTAAACTAGCTCTGATAATATGTAAGAAGTCACACTTGCAATCCCAAATTATCAGTGACATGACTGAAAGCTTTTATCGATACTGGAACTTACATCTTTAGTAATGAAGTTGCACCCATTATATGTGAAAATAAGCATATGAGGCGGGAGGAGGGGGGCAGGGTTGCATAAACCCTTCCAATTCAGGCAAAAATAGTAGATCCATTAGAGCAAATGAGACAGCCAAGAAAATAAATTATGCCCTAAATGTGGACAAAAATTATCCCTGCCCTCCAGAAATATTGACCTCTGCACACCGATGAATGAGACTCCTCATACCTGGTCAAGGTTCATCACATAATGTACTGTATATAAAGAGAACACTACAATCAGTTTTCATGTGGAAGTAGCATTCTCAATTTTCTCCCATCCTTTCCATCACAAAAACAGGGAAATTTTTACCTATACAACACAAATATTGAAAGATTCAAGGAAATATACAGAGTGCAGCAATTTCCAACTGAATGTAGGCTATGTGGTAATAAGAGAGCAGTTACAGCATAAATGCATTCCTTCAATCAGTGCGTGGTTGTCTCTAGTGCCTGCTTAAATTGTCTGAATTTATACTGGCAGTAATATGAATTATTTCAGGAATGCATTGTACATCCAGCAGCTAATGTATCATACATAAAATGTGTGTGTGCCCCTTATCTTTAGAATGCTAACATGGGTATTATTGTATGCTGAATTATTCTGGAATTAAATTTCAAAAATTATTTTGGCAATACCTATGTTACCTTTATCGTTCAAAATGAGAGTAAAGAAAACCCAGGAGGATGGAGCATGAAACCTGGGCTGGGAGATTTGACTAAAATCATGTTGCTCTTGGTAAAACTGAGGGAGTTGACAGGTCTACAACTGGCATTTTTGCTCATATACTGGTCAATAAAACTCAAATCCCCATATTCAGAATGCAATTCAGCAAATTTACCTTTCTGAAGATGTCAAGAAATTTTTGACGAAAATTGACAAAAAATTTCTTTGAAACATCTTAAAGAGGTAGTTGGTAATTGTATGCTTTACCATCAAACAGTCTCCAGATCTATTCCTAAAAGAACAGTGGTGCTGAGGAGGTTACAAAAAGGCAACAAAAAAAAAGAAAGAAAAAATTATTAGGCTGTTCAGTTTAGGTGATTCCTGCTTTAGGTCTTGTCAGACTGGTGCTGAGAAAGGGTTCTGCACACCTCCTTGCCTCAGGAAAAGTGGCAAAAAACTGGAAATACTCCCGAATCTGTTTGATGTGAATGTTTAATGACAGTCCTGGTACATTCATCCATTATTTATTTGGTACAATCTTTGAAGATAGGCATAAGATGGCCCAAGATGGGCATAATTACCAAGAGCTTAAAGCAAAAGTTCATTAGAACTCAAATATCCCCTTGACCAAAGATCTTCTTTAGGTGAGAGGCTGGGTTGGGGTTTCCATTACCATTAGAACTTGCCCTGCTTAGAAATCAGAACACTCTGACCAGACCTCACAAAGGGAGGTCAGGTGTAATAAAATCCTTCTCATCTGTTTATTTCTCTGTTGTGAGAAACCACTACCACTTTCAGAGTAACATGCACTTAATCCCTGACCTGTGAGGAACTTTGTCCAGTTGATTACACAACAGATAAACTATTGACATGTCCTCCATTGCACTGTTAAATCTTTTGTGGTGGGTATTTACAGGAAGTTTTGACTTACTGAAAGAAGGGATGAAATGTCAGTAGGGACCAATCAACTATTTAGGCAGGGAACAAGTTTTATTGGATTAGGTAACAGATACACATATTATGGTTCCAAAAATAGGTTCTAGATCTCTAAGCAGATGAGTGCCTAATGACAAACAAAACTAGCTTTAGGATTAGGAAAAGGATTACCCTCTAGTAGTATTAGGGCTTGGGTAAGGATTAGTGCTAGGATTAAGTTAAGAAGTTATGAATGTTCAATCTAGTGAACCCTGATTTTGGCACTTTTGCACTCAACTGAGAAAAGCTGTCAATTAGGCTAGATTCTAACTTGTTAAGATTCAAATCACTGCAGACAGTACTATAGCAGTATACAGGAGCGGTACAGTACTTTCAAAATGAATGTTTTATTTAGTGTTAACAGGTACATACCGCAAAGTCTTCCTTTGAAATTTTGCTGTCTGGTTTACCATCACACACAGACTGTTGAAGAAAATAAATATACTCATGAGTACGAGAATACAAATTTTACCACTGATGAAAAATGCATAGGTACAAACCATCATGTACATATTATAAAAGTGTCTGGGCTATAGGTTTCAAATGTGCCTATTTCTTTTTAAGACAGTGTAGCTCTAATATAATACTTAACAAATTTTTACAACAATGAAAATATTTTAATTCTCAAAACTTTCCTCCAAAGAAGCATCTGCAAGAAACAATAGAAACTAGAGCAGCAGCACTGCAGTCACTCAACTCTTTTGATGTTATGACCTGTCCAGTTTTAAATTATTTTGAACACAATCATGGTCCATACATGGTACATACACAAACTCATGTTGGGCTGACCAGCATGTGTATCACTGCTGACATATCAATAAAGTTTTGTAGCTGGACCATGTCAGACATAAATCTTAGTTTATTTGTCCCCCTCTCAAAAGTTTCCTCGGCTCACCAGCATGTGTATCACTGTTGACATATCAATAAAGTTTTGTAGCTGGACCATGTCAGACATAAATCTTAGTTTATTCGTCCCCCTCTCAAAAGTTTCCTCGGCTCACCAGCATGTGTATCACTGTTGACATATCAATAAAGTTTTGTAGCTGGACCATGTCAGACATAAATCTTAGTTTATTCGTCCCCCTCTCAAAAGTTTCCTCTGAAGAAGCATATGCAAGAAATAATAAAAACAAGAAATGCAAAGCTGTTCCGAGATCCGCTAAAAATATAAAAAAAAAAATCCACTAAACATACTGATACAAAGGGTGAAAGTAGGCCTTCAATGCAGTTGGGGTATTTATTGTAGGTGAGCTGTCAGCATCATACCTATCAATGAACTTGTTCTGTATACATGCTACCACAATGCAGAGAATATCCACCAATCATCAAAGTAATATAATTTGGAGTTTTCCCAAGAGAGCAAGTTCCATTTCTTCAACTTGGCTCAATGCTATGTCCTTTTTCATTTTGCAACCAGGTTATCTACAGAGTGAATTCAAATGGTTTCTCCAAACAGTTTAGGTGTCATCACTTGCCTGAGACTATAGAGGTTTTTCACATGATGTCATCACACTTCTGATTTCATCTCACCATCCATGTTGGCCATCAAACTAGCTATGAAGTGCCGCAGTACAGTGCTTTAATAGCACTAAAATTTCACAATGAGGAAAATTTGCTGTGCGGTTGAGTGTCACAATCGGAAGGAAACTACCAATTACTTACATTTTTATCATATCCCTGCAAATTAGGAAAGCAAATCAAGGTGGATTGCAGTGATTTGAACAAAACTGGTCACCAACTCCTCATACTAGACTGTGCAGTGCACTCTTCATGTTGGGTTATAACCAGGGTCCAAAAAAGCCGTTCTCACATCGCAGTTTGGGTTATAAATGAATGCAGTAGCGATACAAAAATTGAAAAAAAAAATTGTTAATTGCTATATGACATAAAAAATGCATAGCAATTTTGCTATGCAAAACAATATTCTTGAGGTGGACCCTTGTAATGAGGTTCTTAAGTATGCTACTCTGAGTCTTAGTTAACTTTGTCTTACCTTACTAGTGATAATACAGATGTAACTTCGAGGCCTTTTGGTACACCAGAATTTCTCTCACAAAACTAGCTACAAAGTATTTGTACGCATCCAAGCTTTTATATCTTTAAAGTCTTATGTGTAAGGTGATGTTTTATTTACAAGATAAAAGAATATGTCTGCACATTGTAAATTTGGGAGTGTAACATTAGAAGCTTTCACAAAGTCATTGAACATCAATTTGGGAATTAAATTAGGATCCTTGGTTCCTCGGTTCCTCAATCCAATTGATCTCACTTTTTGAACGTAATGTTCCTTATGTTTGTCACCCAACTAATATTAGTGATGTTTGACAAAAGAAGGACTCTGTTTCTTCCAACATTTTCCACTGCAATATTGAACTTCATCATACTCACATACAGTAAGCTACTCTACATACGTACAGTACACTGTCGCCAAATGCAAGCTTGATGGCCAACATGGCTGGTAAACAAGAAGTCATGTGATATTGTGATGTCAGTGAAAAACCTCTATAGTAGTCAAAGAAATTCTTGACATGATCATTACCACACAGCAGGTGCGTAGCCAGGATTGTGCAATAGGAAGGGTTTTGTTGGAGTTTGACATGGGGGAGGGATATAAGGGGAGGGGGACCCACTCCCCCATGGGGAAAATGGCTGTTTTAGGTTTCCAGATGCCAAATGGTGCAATGCTTGTGCCTCCAACGTAGTGAAGTTTATCATGTCAGTATATTTTCCCCAAGACTCTGATAATTTTTGCCATTATTTTTTACAAGCTTGGGTCATGGGGGGGGGGGGTTAAGCCCCTGAACTCTCCCCTTAGCTACGTGCCTGCCACGCAGTGAGTGAAACGAGGGACACCTCACCCATAATAGGAAATTACCTAGAGCAGTAGTTCTAAACCTCCACACAAGGCTGATATGGAAGGCCACATTTCAAAACCTCAAAGTTTGAACTCAGGTACAGTACCAAGCAGTCTACTCATCAACCTGGTGCCAGTGCAGGGGAGCAAAGTGATCAAGTATGTATGACTTCAAAATAGAAACAGCATAAATCCATAATTTACTGTCAACCACATGTCACCATGAGCACAGGCAAAGGAAGCTGGGGGAGGGGGTGTGCTGGGGAATCAATCTCCCCCAGTCAAAACTGTGGCCAGGTAGAAGTGTGCACCTGCTCCCCCTCCTCCCCACATGCAAGGGCAAAACCCCTTATTTATTCCTTCTGTAAAAAATGCCAAAAAACATATTGTAAACTCAATATTTCCCTTTAAAGTAGCCTGCTAAGTTGCCACAATTTTCTGTGTTAAAACTTACTCTAAAAAAGTCTTGAAATCTGTCACATCCCTTCTCTTTGGTCTTTGGTGGTTCAGAAGATGATGTAGCACCCATTTCTCCAACTAAATGCCTTTCAATCAGATGCCCTCACTTCTGGAAAGATAACAATAATGAAGAAATACAACAAAGTTATAAAAATCCATACTTTTTACCTTCGCTGTTCAAGATATCAGTCTGGAGCAAAATATGAACTAGCCTATTACAAGGATGATAACAAATGGTTTATCAACACTGGACAGTGCATTAATAAGACGATAATGCATGATGGGGGGTGGGGTCGGTTAATGCAAGCGATGCATGAGGGTGAAACCAGAGAGCATCTGGCGATAGCATTAACACCCTGAGTGCATTATCCTCCATAATGTACAGGTCCAGTATTGATTAACCCTTTTCATTCATACACAAACAAGCTTTGGGTTGTAAGGTCAATTTTTGCCTGAATATTGAATTTTCAGATCACGGCCAAAACTTGCGTCCTGCCATAATCATCATGCCTTATGATAAATAAGACATATACAGTATAGTGAGCTACAATATAAATTGTGAAGGTAACAAATCCCTATGTGTATTAAAAATTAAGAACAGTTGTAAGTCCTGGCTCAGCTATGAGGTAACAAAATCATTTCAACCAGCACAATGGGTCGTAGTAAGGTCTGTGTATTGTATAGCCAGGAGCTTTCAGCAACTGGCTAGGCTATACACATGTTACATTACATTACTGAGGACTTAAGTTAGATATATGTTACTTTCCACCTCCATCACTTTCCCCTCCCAAAAAAGGACAATGTCGCATAAACGGCAACAAATGTCACACAAAAAAAATCTGACAAGCAAATTCAACGCAGGTGTAAATTTTGACAGAATCAGCCTCACCAGAATAATTTTGCCAGTTCCTTGCTGCCAGCATATCATATTTGTCTGCTTTAACCTTCGAGCCCCACTACCCTACTTTCATCTCGAAGTTCAGAAAGTAGACTGATTCTGTGCATAATGTCCGCAGCGCTGGCCGGGTTCCTCATTAGGGCAGAAATCCAATCAAATAATGCACCATGTGCGATCTTGGCACCTTTCAAATTCCAAAAATTTTCCAATGGGGAGGGGGACACCCCTTAAACCCCTCCCTTAGGCCACAGATCAGTAAATGTCGCATTGAGAAAATGTCCTAGCTAAAGCACAGGCCTAAGATTAAGTTTCCTTTAGTACAGGTTGGTGAGAAGGAAGGTATCTGTGACAAAAAAGTTTAGAGAAAAGTGAAAAGAATGGAGATGAACCAGACCCATTAGGAGACTAATGGTAATGATGATCAGGAGAGTGAGCACGCCTTCATGATGGGTAAGATTTGTGGTCTTGATTATCAAAAAGACAAATTTTTGAGTGAATACAAAGATGTATTTGTAGACAAACCAATGTATTGTAACTTGTTGCAGTATAAAATAGACACAGGAGATGCAGCTTCAATTAGGAAGACTGCCTACAAAGAGTCACCCAAAAAGGGGGTCAGTCTTATAGTCTCAAATCTCTGAGAAATGCAAAGCTGTTAGTAAGTTTCCAAGGCCTGTAGATAAGAAATCAGGAGGCAGATTTTTGGGCATAGCTTGCTGGTGTGCTTAGCTTTTCGTTTACTTTTTATCAGTGTTCTCCACTAGCCATTTTGTTGGGATGCTCCACCTGGACAAAATCTGAACAGCGTGCATCAGCGCCCGGTCTTAAAGTTGCCACCTGCAAAAAAACCTTGGGCGCACAGACATAAAATATTGCTTTCACCTCTTCTGGAAACGTTTGCAAAGTGAGTAACTTTCCGTCTTCTCAGAAGTTAAGTATTTGATTGAAATAATACAGTCATGAATTATGATTGATGAAAAAAAAGTTCCTAAAAAATTGGAATTCTTAGTGATATATTTAATTAAAATTTAGCTCCAAATGTAGCACCATTTTGGATCTAGCACACCTTAGTGAGCAATTTTCCAAAGGGCAGGGGGATACCATTTCCTTAGACCCCACCCCCAGGAGGGCAATCAGTGTCATCTGCCAGATCAGAGACAAGGGCCCAGACAAAATTTGGACCTGTGGAGATCGCTCTTTGTGTAAACAAGTGCCTATAATATTCATTACAGACCACAAGGCACTAGTTTGGATGTTGGGAAACAAGGCTTTGAAGGGCAAGTCGGTAAGGTGGGTTCAGAGAACACAGGAATTTGATTACACAGTTGTTCATTACCGCCCTGAGGTTAAATATATGATTTGTGATGGCACCACAGATATGTAGCAGACGTTATGACAGCAATGCTTGTTTTCATGAGAACTGTAAAGGACACCCTTCAAAGGTTGTAAAATGGGTCCAATGTGATTCTTGTGATAAGTGGGGTCACTGCATGTGTCATAAAATAAGAATTGCTGCTGAAATGCTGATCATTTTGAATCTTATGTCTGTGTAAGGTGAGAACCAACCGTAAAAGAGCCTGACAGTACCCAGGCTCTGAAGGGGAATTGACCTGTCTCAGCCAATACTGCTAGCTAGTAACCAGTTCATTTTGTACCAGCAGAAAGATTCAGCTCTGTTAGTAATTACTGTAGTAGCAAGTTAGAAAGTAATAGTTCTGAGAGTAAGGGGATTCTTAAGCAGTACATTTTATTAGAAAAGGTTACTCCTGTGCAGGACAGTGAGGATGCTAGCTAAGTCTAATGAAAACATGAGAAGTGCATCAAGAGTAAGTTATGATGGAGGCAAGTCTGAACCTACAGTAGGATTAAGGTTGGGGACAAGGTACTTTTAAAGAGTCACCCTCTGTCAAACATTACAAGGAAATTTTCTGAGAAGCTGGCTCCAAAATGGAAAAGACCATATACTGTAAGGTCATAGAGCAGTTGTCACCAATTAATTTTCATATACAGTCTGAGAATGGTAAGAGAATCCCTTATGTTGAGCTGTTAAAGAATGTTGTCTTACTCAAAATTTAATTAATTCAATTTTCAGAATGTAAGATGTTATATCGTAAATTTTGAGTTGATATGTTAAACTGTTAACTTGGTATTTAATTTGATTCTTTAAGTTAAGAACAGGCCCCTCTTACATACTGAGTTAATTCTCCCAGTTCTTGGTTCAGCAACGGTGGCTACGGTGTGACATCGAAAGACTGGTGTTTCCCTTATTGCTGCATCTGTGCAGCATTTAAAAAGGGGTGTTGTGTATGTACTGTACAGTAGGGCTAGGCTTAGGCCTATAAACAGTACAGTACCTCTCACGCGGGAGGCCCGGGTTCGATTCCCAGGTCGGGTCATACCAAAGACTTTAAAAATGACACCTAGCTTCTGCCGTTGTGCGTGATGCTCCACATTAGCAATGGAGTAAGGGAAAACAAGCCAGTGAGCCACAACTGGAAAAAAGGCCTTGGCCCGCTCGACTTGAACCAATTGGTTGGAAACTGGGCCGTTAAACCTCATCTAACTAACCTATAAACAGTAATGTCGTCACATAAGAATTTATGCATGTAGCACAGTAGAATGTGTAATTTGCTTATTTGTTGTGATATACTCCAGAGAATACTGAAATACAAATCAAAGTGATACAGATATCTGAAGTGTTTGGTTGTGTTTGAGTCTAGGCTCCACAACCTTATGCATTGTCATTACTCATTTTGGAGGCAAAACAATGAAGCACACTGTATGCATGACGCAGACTTGGCACACGAGTGTAGTACACTTATGTGTGTATCCAACTGGTCCATAAATCAGCTGCCTGCATTTGTTGGTGTAACTTACAATGATTCTCGCTTGCCCCCAAGCGAGGGTGGAGCACTTTCTGCTCTGTGACGTCATATTCACAAGGTCTAAGTTTTACTTATAGCCATTAGCCTAGCCTATTGCAGTCAAAAATAGGGTACTTCATAGTGAGGGCATGGCACCTTAAGTTATGGGGCTCTAGCCCTCCTTTGCCCTTTAACTTTTGGTGACATGACAAGAACTAGGGGTATCCTTGGTCTCGTTCTTCCTCATTTCAATTTTTAAGTATATGTAGGCCTTGGCCCATACTATCAATATACCGCATATTCTCTAATAAATGCCGGAGGAGATGCATTTGGGCCATTCCACGTCAAATCACCCAATTTTGCAGAAAGTTGTTGCTTGACGGACTCAGAAAATTTCCAAAATATTTGTGGGAATAGACTGTCATGAAAATAGCATATTCTGAAAATTTTAGCAAAGTTCGTCGAAATTTGACGGATTTAATGATCCTTTGATATTTCGCAAATCGGCAGCAAAATGACATTTTGGCATTTTTGTCAAGTTCGAGGTCTTACTTCTCAGCAAATACACATCCCATCAGCCTCTAATGATATTAACCTAATGAGACTATACCATAGAACAGGTTTCTGTAGTATAAAGCTTTTCGAATGTTGTTTGTGGAGTTATGGCTACCTACAATGGCCAAAATTTGCATTTTTGACTATTACCCCCACACATTTGGCCACATTTAGGTATCAATATCTGAAAGTATCATACAGTACCTAGGCCTACATCACTGTAATTTTTTGGATGTACTCATCTGGTACACAGAGATTACAGAATGTTAATTTTTTAAAAGGGGGCTTTTATTTGAGCGTATATTTAACAGGTCAAAACTGCCATAAGCAGCACGAATATGCAACTAGGCCTAGCTTAGACTAAGTGAACTTAGACGGATGTTACGTCCTCCAAACCTGCGCTAAGATTGGCTAGCCTAGGCCTAGCAATTTTGATGTTTTAGCTACTCAGCCTAGTACAGCCTAAGTGACCTTAACATTGGTCTAGGGGTCAGCCTACTCAAATTTGTTAAAAATTGTTAAAAAAAATTGCAGGGGACGTTTATTAGAGGAAGGGCGTTTACTAGAGAATACACGGTACGGCCTATCTCTGTCGAAAAATTTCTTCCACATACTACATAGGCCATATCCTACGATAGGTATGGTTCCGCGAAGCACATTTGGTAGCAATAAACCTGGGAACGTTACTAGGCTATTTCAGTATTTACTAACGTTAGCGTAGAGATTGACCAGCTTTACTGCATAAAATTCGGATGAAATTCCCAAAATATAACAGGAGACGTTCAGGAATAATGATCTAAATTTACCACACTCCCGATTGTAATCTCAAATATCATAATTTCTTTCGCAGTACATTCAAAATCAACACCACAACTCAAGTCAAGGACTCCACAACTCTGGTATTGCTGGTAATGTTTTGGTTCATATCCTCCTCAGCTCAGCTAGCTAGCTCAGCTCTCTTCAAATGTACGGCCCTACGCGTAGTTCGTACATTCATACTACTTTGTGCCAGCGGGTTTTTTGCAAAATTCCCAAGACCATTCTTTAGGCTTGATATAAAGGAGAATGAAAAACAGAACGAGATAAATCAAAGTGTTACGTGTTATCTTCTTCCGTCCGAAAAGGCCTCGTTACTAGGGCGCAGAGGCGTAGCCAGGTTTTTGTGTGAGGGGGCAAAATGGACCCATATCGTCCCCATTCTTGACAGCTGTCCTGGGGAAGGGTATGAGGGGAGACTTGTCCCGTGTTCCCCTCCCCTTTTGGAATTTTTTTTCTGCTATCTCGGAGGCCTTAGAAGCAAAATGGTGTTATATGTTGTTTCTTTTTATACTAGATCCCAGTGTTCTCCACGAGGGGTTTTAGAGGGGCGATCCACCCTCTGAGTGAAAATGGCCTCCACTCAAAATTAGTTGCCGCCCTAAAAAATCCAGCTTCCATTTTCGAGTTCATATTGCTTCATAACACACATACAAGTCAGCAGGAAGGTAAACTTTCTCATCCTTCCAGGGGTGGCGCCAGGATTAGCCCGAGGGGGGGGGGGACTCCATACTATGCCGTTGCGAGGTGTATATATATGGCATAAAATTTGCCATATAACATAACACAACATAACAAATTTAAGGGCAAAGGAGGGCAAAAGCCCCATAAGATGCCCTGCAATCCAAACCCCAAATAAAACCCA
>WURT03618310.1:0-20330 GCA_009936505.3 Holothuria glaberrima
TTTACGTTTACTGACCGTGTGTTGTGGAATAACAGGTCAGTGTTTAACCAATCAGAATGCAGGATTCTCAATAACGGTTGGCTAGAGGTGGTAGAACTTATAAATATCATTCGGTAATATTTATTTTTCACAGTACATGTTTTGAGGAAGTTAAAAATAATTGGTATCCATTTTGTAAATTTCGTAGTTTGCATCAATTGTGTTTCTTCGTAAAAACCGTACCTTTTGTAGTAGTCAAACTTTCTTACAGTTCTTTTGCTAGTTATAGTTGCAAAACGACGAAACGCAACTGTTTGATAGATCACTTTAAATTGGGATCAACCCTTCTCTCCTATTTTTGATCTTTAAGACCAAGTCTGTCTATACAGGCAAATGACAGTTTACGCTTGATGTGTCCGTTCAAAGCTAAACGTTAGGTGTACCGATTACACTTACGAAATTCCAATGTGCTGCGTTTGATATTACAGTATATTTGCATAAGTGTAGATACAACGATCTGAAGAAGTGAACCCTTAACTTACTTAAATTTCATGTCTTTTTTGCTGGAAAGACATCCACAGAAAATCACAATCAATGACAAAAGCAATGACTGCAACATGATTTACTATTTTACATATTTCCGTAAGTGTACGGTATGTTACTTGTCCTTTAGAAATGGTAAGGCAAACAGTTGTCAAGTAGATTGTGACGTCATTGCAGAAGTTATATAATCAATTCTAAACTTATTTATCAATTTTTAACTAATTATGAGTTATCACTAATCTGTAAAAAGTGTGGAAGGTGAAGCAACCTTTAGCTTCTCTCTATAATCGATTTGAAAAAAAAAAAAACCAAATAGACAAACAGATTGGTTTGTTAGCCAACTTGAGTCAATTAAGACCTTCAGGCTGGCCAGCGTCTTTCCTGATGCTTTAGTATGGTTAAAGTAGCGTAGTAGTAGTAACATACCTTACCGTGTACAGACGCTGGAGGAGATCATGTAGAAACTTTTGTTCTGAATTTTGTATTGAATCAGTTTCCCAGTAATGTTGCATATTTTGTGAGATTATTTTATTACTTTTGTGGTAAGAGGGTTCTGTTTTACTTTATTACGAAAAACTTATCAACATTTATAGTACTACATCACATTTCAATTGACTTCTATATAATTGTCCCTTTCAGCTTCACCTTCCGTAAATACCACGAATTATTTTCTAAGCAACGTTTTCAATAATTGTTAATAAGGATTAAATTTTTCCTTGAGAAGAAAGCATTTTCTTCTTTCATGCTTTGTACATGTAAAACTTACAATAATTCCTACGGAAAGAAGAAAACTTCAGAAAAGTAACACGTTTTGTCTCACGGTCATTGTTTTTGAAAGTGGTAAAGTGTTGAAAACCATGGAAGGATTCCCACATCGATGGCAACGCTATGTCAAGTGAAATATCCCTGTAAGTTCCATTTATATATGGTATGCCGATAGATAACCGCGGATAATTCTATTCATTTTGTGCATGAAGAATTCCAGAACTTCCGTTTTCCTCACCTCAGTCTTTACCCACTTCTGTTTTGTTCCCAGTTTATTTCGAAATAAATCAATTTGTCGGTGTGTCCTACAATTGCAGTTTAATTGATGAAAGGCAAATAACGTGGAAAATGCAGCCTTAAGTCCGCGTCCCTCGAGACAAGCCTGAGTGCCATTATCATTAAACTAGCTTATCAAGGTAGCAGAACTTTTATTGTGATACATTGCTGAATCAGTTGCCCCGCTATCATTACCAGCCTATCTTTTAAGCGCTACACAGACATCGTGCTGGCTTAACCAACAAACTTGTTTTCATAACTCTGTTTAAAAGAAGAGTTTGAATTGAGTTTGTATCGGTTCAGGGACTGCAGTAATTTTTAAATGGTACCTAGTGTAATGTGCCACCCCACAAAGATTTAGCAAAGGGACATTTCGGTATTCACACGGGTTGGCTAAGAGGGAAATTGGCTAAGAGGCGAATGTCGACTTGGATCTTTTACTCTCTAACAACCACCCTGACAAAATTAAATCAGGATCACAGATTATCCATACATATCTTGGTGAAAAGTAAAAAACAAATAGCAGAGATAGTGTTTAATATTTATATTTTCTTGGTAAAATCTAACCAGGATTCAGTAGTTACTAGAAATGTATGAATAATCCGTGACCACGATGCTGGTTAAATTCAACCAGGGTGTTTTAGAGTGAAGATGCACCAGCTGTATAAAGTTGATGTGGGGACAAAGACCAAGTGCACAATAGTGGACAGTAGTCTGCGTAGCTGGCCCGTACTAGCCAGACAAGGTGTTACGGGGGCCGAGATAGCTGAGGGGATATCTGAACACGTCTTAAGCCAACAGTATGTTGTCGTCAAAAGTTTTCTGGGGTGAAAATTTTCTGTGAGTGGGCTGGCCTTTCCGACATCCCTTTGCTACAAGCCTGCTTCGTAGTGGCTATCTTTGGCTTCCACTACACAAGTCTTATTTCAAAGTTGTATTCAGACATTCGAGTTTTAGAAAATACGGTGATCGCACGTGTTGAACTTAAATTAATGATGAACTTGAAAGTGACGTGAGCAAATAGTACCAACCAATGATTTCACTCAAAAGAGATCCACTGAGTGTTCCTTTAAAATTCTATCTCACTTTTTTAAAGCTGATTATACGTTGGGTACGTCATAGATAGTTATGGCGGGCAACAGACTAATAAAGGCACACATTAAAAGAAGAGTTAGTGCACCTTGAGGAATACAGGACGAGAAAAAATAAAGTCTTCCTTGAAGAGTCTTTAACTCCTAAAAGTTCAATTTTAAAGAATGCCTTAAGCCAAACTTTATTACTTTGTGACATGCCTAGCCTTACTGGATGTTTTCTAAATTTTCTTCGACGAGTTTGAACCTTTTTAGCTGAGAAGAAACTTTTTACCTGAGAAAATTACACTATCTATATTTCAAAAATCTGCCCGAGAAAAAGAGGTTTTCTCAAACTCCGGGGAGGGAGGGGCTGAAGCTCTTAACCCAGTGAGTCTATGTTGACATGCAACAGCGGTACTTTGAGCATTCTTATAAAATTTGCCTTTCATGTCTGCGTTACACTCTTTAAAAGTCCTGGTCAAATCGCAACGCAATCAGAGTCAATCCGGCACTGATCCTGTATATATTCGTTTATTTAATCCATAGTCGCACGGAATAATTTTTTGGGGGAGGGGAGAGTCTGGGCCGTTTTTTCCTGAGGGAAAATTTATTTTGCCAATTGAAAGGAATTTCGGGATATTTTATCTAAAATTCCCTCAGAGAACTAGGTCCTTCTGAACTCGGTAGCAGTGGGTGAGAAATGAAGGTGATAAAATTAAAATAGTTTGGCTCCTCGAAGAATTCCTAGTGTTTCTCCAACAGAAGCTAGACCTCTAAAACGAAGAGGCATTATAGCGCCCTGGCCCCTACCCTCTTTCTGGTGCTACCCGTGATTGGCGTTAAAATGATCACATATTCAACTAGAAGTAAATCTGAAACAACAGCAGATTACATCAAAGCCCCACAATACTCAATACTTTTATATTATTATTTTCAATTTGAAACCAACAGTTTTCTCCTTCATTACCTCATACATTGAAATGTGAAGGATTTAAAGTATTTCAAATTTCACATTTGCTTAAAGGAATTTTTTCATCAATATCTAGTTCAAGGTAGCAATAATAGATTATAAAAGGTAGAAAAGATAAAAGAACTGCTCAACAGTGTACAATGAAACGACATTATTCATGCTTGTTTCAAGTTCATTGGAGGTTGTTAATGTTACTTAATCTGCTGATGTCTTGAGAACCGTAGATATGTTCGATTTAATGGTTTTTTTCTCCCACGAAAGGTAGATTCTCTCAATACGTGCCAAAATTTTGAAGAAAAAACTAAAAAAAAGAGAAACAATTTAGTGTAATGCAACATAATTTATTCCATTTCATGTATTTGAAAAGAGACCCCCCTCCATCCGACACAAACTTATGTTAGAAAACCATATCTGTAAGCATGATGATGACATACATTTACGCTCAATAGAATATAAAAATGTAATACTACTCTTAAGCATCCTACTTATGTTGGTATTGTTAATGTCTATTGTCCATTCTAAGACTGTGTAACAGTATGTAGATTACACAGTCCCTCCGTTGATACACAAATCCTTCAAGGTGAGGTGTTGTACTTTAACCAGTGAGGTGTACTCCCGTCTTCCAGTCGTGCATGATACAATAGTCTGTGCCCTGTCTGGAATTTCCCACGAGCCAGTCTTATTTGCACAAGATACTTTGCCGTTGCGAAATGACGGGGAAAATCCAAGTATATTTGCATCTTTTTCGTTGAAGCCGAGCTGTGTCGTATGAGGGTGCTCCGCGCTGATGAGGTGTTAAGTATTACTTTGAAAGCATACTGAACAAGAAGGATGACATTTTAAAAAGGTGGACAGTGCCAAGAATGTGGCTTATTGAGGAGGTGCAATGTATTGGGTTCGCATTTGCGAATGGTAGACAATATTTATCACCCCAAATATGCAATCGTAAGGATTTTTTGTCTGAAAACTGTAAAACAGGTGAGTTCTAACGAAATTTATCATCGTGGCAAAAAATTTGCCAAACCCCATCGGAATGGATTTGCCGGAGAGGGAGCCAGCGACCGGAAGCCCCAACAGCACCGTTGTCGTCGAGGGGTTAGTAAGGGGCCCGGGGATTTGATGAAAACCTATATACCATACCATGCCAATGCGAGGCTTGTATTGCATTAAATTTGTATATACTAGGGGAACATAGTTTCGCGTTGATTTAATGTTTTTTCCCGGATTCTAAACTGTGAAATTGCAAAGCGTGCGAAAATTTTTTGGGGTAAACCTACACTAAAACAATCTATACTTATTTAAAGCTTATATAGGTCAATTGTCCAGGCAGTTGAGCCATATTGGGCGTAACTTACATTGTACTTCCCTCTTCGAGACGCTAGCCATACCACACGACAGACATAAGAAAACATAAACTAGGTTTAATAAATGAGATGGAATTCTCGTCATTTACATAAATCCATGTTTCCTACTTGTTAAGTTGCTTGAGAAGGTGGAAAGGGTTTTCACTATATTTAGCTGGCAAGTAACGGAACTGAGGAAGAGTGGGCAACGCGCACCAAAATTTTGGGTTCTATCGCAGAAATGACCCTTCTGAAAAGCAAATCAATAAACCGAGCATGTGTGGCGACAGAATTTTCCCGACGGGGGCCTGGCCACACCAGTGACCTAAAGTTCCGACAGCCCCTATGTCAAGGGGGTGTTGGGAAGGGGATATAAAAGAGTCTTAACTATTCCCTGCCATAGCAGGGCATATTTTGCAAAATATCATTTAAAAGTACTACAAGAGACGAGTGGAGTACTGATAGTGTGCTTTTGAGTCTGAATTGTGAAATTACAAAGCCCGCAAAGCGCGCGAAAATTTTGGTAGGCTTACACAAAAAGAATATGTACCATTAAGAACAAAAAACAAACAAAAAAAAATCGGTAGGAGTTGCACACCGTATCAGGGATAACATACTTTGTGTCGAAACCACCTGGACTACAAGATGAAATAACGAAACTTTGTTTCGTGAGTCACTTACCAACTGACCGTACCGCATGACAAGAGAACGGCAACTAGGCTTTTTGATATGGGATGAAATTTACGACCTCTACATAAACTGTGTAGTACAATCGAGGTGACTATAGTCGCCATCAGGTACTGCACACTTTATCGTATTGACTAAGACTCTCCGGCGGAACTGTTAAAATTCCCGGACGGGGGGACAGCATTCCCCGACGGAGAGGCCTTGGCTCCCTCCCTTACCTGGCGCCACCCATAAAGCAATGCCTTACGTAGGTTTGCAATATTTAGACTTAAAGTATCTTCACATACTGGATCGCAAGATAGGCATGGCAACAGATAGTTGTTGCTGAGGTCTGTGACGAATTTGATTCCCTTAAATAGTCAACTGCTAAGTTCGTCGTTCACCTATAGGTGTACTGCTCACAGTGAAGCAGTCAGCTCGAAGACACACTTGATGAACACAGATGTCTTGCTCAGTAATTGATTTCAGAACTCCCTGTATTTCAACGTCCTTCATTAGATATGGGATGGGTTACTAAGTATACCCCAGTCGGACAATAGGATGGTGGGCTGTGAAAACAGCAGCGCATTCAATGAGGTACAGCGCGGAGTGTTTTAACATTGCAAGAAAATTCTCCAAACAGTCGTATCCATGTGTATAGAATAAAAAAAATTGTAATTTGTCATGTCAAAGGACTCATATTTTTTCACTGAAGGGTTTCGCTCACATTTTAATTAGTTTTGAAAAACACAAGTATTTTTTGGAGAATGAAAATATATGCCAAAATCTGGAAAAACTTGGAATTTACTTCAAAAGTTGGATGCCCCGAATTGGAAGTTTTATCCCAATCTGCTTAGCTGGGCAAGAATTATACAGATGCAGAAATTTCACCGAAAACCTTTCTTCGTATTGCGTTATGTAAAATAACAAGAGACCTATTTTTTATTTTCATTTCATTTTTCTCTTAACTTATATATGGGGATTTTAACGTAAAACAGGAAGTAAACAAACGCTCTTTGTGATTCAAAGAAACTGCTCTTAAATCGCACCTGCAGAAAGAAAAATCCGGTACCGTTTGGGTATTGTATTCAACATGACTAAATGACCTAAGTATAAATGGTAATTCGATACTTTCCTACTTTTAGCCACGACTTCAAAACTCATTCGAAGCTTTGATATCGAAGACACAACCAGTAGAAGCCTTACATCTTGCACAAATACGCACTTCAGAGCTCTTTTTATTTGCAAAGGTCTTAGGATATGGGTTTAGTAACGTGATATAACCCATTAACACAATGAGGAGCCAAAAAAAAAAAAAAAAAAAAACTCGTTCAGCACTGTCAGTACAGTATGAATAAGCTGTGCATTAATTCAGTGGCAGAGCCAGAAAATTCGGTCAGAGGGGAGAGAACTGCATGAATGTGTAGGGGCATCGTGTGATAAGTAGATACACAGTGCCTTAACACGATCAAAGAATTGGCTTCTCAACCTTTTCTTTTAGATTTCCCCACCTGATATAAAATTGTTTCCCAATACCATCTTTGTAAATATTTCTACTGAAGGAATTATCCTTAATCCTAAAATTTCAAATTTTCTAAAATAAAATCTCTAAATTTCCTTTCATCAAAATCCGCATTTAACAAATTTATGTCAATAAAAATTAAAAATTTTCCACGGTATGAACGACAAATGGAGGGAAAATGGAAGTTTTCTCTTATTAAATCTTCCCGGGAACACGCGGTGTACGGTTAGGGTTTCCGGTTGCTTGTTCCCAGTCGATGAGCTTGGCGTTCCGTCGGGCAAATTCTAACCTAATAGGCTGAATATTAAACTTGGGCTTTTGTAACTGTTTTATTGCAGGTTTGGCAGTGTCCATTCCGACGTTTTAGTTTTCTTGCCAAACACGTGATCATTTTTTACATGACGGTCTTGCGTAAATTGTTTTCATGCAGATCGCTTCATGACAGCTTTTGGTTAATTCACGCAGTTGCGCAAATTTGTGTATTTCACGTAGTTGCCTAGTTTTACTGTACAGAGGAGAGGGTTTCACTGAGTCACGTGATCGGGCGTCTCTTTGATTTTGAAGTGCGAGATCGCGCGTCTAATTGGTTTTTAAGGGCAAGCATCCATTGGGTCACAGAAGTATCTATGGTTATGCTGTGCGCGTGCGCTGGAAATACGCTTACTCCGCGTGTGTTTTGCCCTTCAGTACCCGGAAATCCTACTCGAGTGACGTCACATGAAATCCCTCTACGGGGTCGGTCGGTGACACGTCACTTCCCCATGGCAACAACGCACCACCTAGGTAACCACGAAAACCCAGCCTCAACAACAGGAACGAATCGGATAGTGTTTGTAGACAAAGGAGTAAGCACTTACTAAGCAATTTTACATAATATCATATTCCTCCCAATTTTATTGATTTTAAAGACATCATTAAGGGTCGCACACATTCCGCGACCATCTGCGTTTCCGTGGGTACCTAGGTGGTGTGAGGAGCACTGCGCGATACTTATAGCTGGCTTTAGCACCTCTTCTTTTAAATCTAGTGTGGTGATTTTAGGAGTACAAAAGCTACAAAATATTAACATGTTAAAGGCTTAAACATGCTTGTAAAAGTGATGATTGGACAGAGCTCCTATGTGTATGTTTAGACCGTTTACATGAGAATTAATTCGGGAGATCCAGTAAATTTCCTTGCACTTTCGTGCCGCTGATGAATAAAAGTTAGAAGATGCAAGAATACATTTCAAATTTTTGAGAGATAAGCCGGGAAGATTGAAGTACTCAGTCCAGGGGAACCTGGAAAAATTGTCACGTATCGATTATTTGTGATAATTAAAATGCAATCGGACGAGATACGTGTTTCCCCTACGCAATTACCTTTTATTGCAAACAGTGTATAACATATATAAGCAACGTTTGTGGAGTTGCATGAAAGGGTGGGGGCAATGATAGGTGACCAAACATTTGGAATAAGTACGTGTGTACCGGCAGCAATGTGAGAACAAATTTGATTTCACGCTTTTTTTGGCAAGCGGTGTTGCCCCCGTGAAAGTTTGGATGAAGTGAGTAATCGTCTGGGGTTAGGTGGATGCTTTAAAGCTGGCAGAAGAGGTGAACTGAAATAGTTGGATAAATATTGTCTTCCTTTAATAATTCAAAATCGCGTCTTGGGGTATTCATGAGCCATTTGACAGAAGGGTGTGCCTAGTTGGTGACGAATGTTATGCGAGTGCTCGGACGCTTTTTTCTAGTATTGAAGAAAGTTAGCTGGTTTTGAACGGTAATTTGCTTTCCGATAACAGGAAAAGGGTAGCCAGCTGTCAAGAAGAACCTGTCATACGTGAAATTTGTCTGTTAAAGTTAACAGGGAGGAAGGCAATCTCAGTGGTGGATTTCTAGAAAGTAAACTTAGTTGATTTATGAAAACCAAATCCCGTGCTAGGCAAATCCTAGTCCTAGGAAACTCCTAAGCTAGGCACATCCTTATCCTAGGCACAATCAGGCTAGGCACAATCCTAAGCTAGGCACAATCCTAAGCTCAGGCACAATGCCTAGCTTAGGTCAACTTTTGTACAAAGGTTAATAGTTTATAAGACATACGAGGGCGTACATATTTTCCTCCCTAAAGCTTTGATTACCACCACTTTTCAAAAATTTCGAAATCCTAGTGGCGCCACTGTACTTCGACATAATCATAGTTGGGTCCCGTCACATTTAACCAGGATATGTTTTGTTAGAAATGGGTACCAAAATGTTCACATTATAACCATGTCAAGTATGTAACCATTGTGGAAGAAGTTGGCCTACATAAAAATCCCAAACTCCTTGTTTTAGGACTATAAAAATGAATCTAAATACTCAATATACACCCAAAGGTCAGTTTTTAAATAACAGAATGTAGGTTATGTAGCTTTTAATAAGGTTTTGTACAATAAGCAGTTGCTACAGCACAGAAATTTTCACATACATCACACATCATGTACGTAATAGTAGTCACGCAATTACATATAGGCCTACAGTAGACACTTTATAAAGTCCTTTAGCCTAACGTTATAGCCTATCATCAGTTTAGTTTTAGGCCACTTACTCAAACAGTAACATCTGAGACCGCACTAAACCAACCTAAATTACTAAGATCAGCAAAAAAACATGTCCCGTACCAACAAATGGCATTGCAGGTTATTAAAGAGGGTAAATTTTGTTATATCACTAGAAAACAGACTTGTCTTTTTATACCCCAAAATTGACGATTTCATGTGGGTAAAAAACCAAGGCACTTTTAAAACCTATAGATACATGGCAAGCAACTACTCCCTGGGGTAGTTGATAGAAAGTTGTTAGAAAATTAGAACGGGTTAAATAATCTCCTGAGCTGGTTGTAAGTGATAAACACAATAAAAAGTTTCGGAAACATGGTGCAAACTTCAAAACGGTCGACTTTTGGGTTATAGCTTTTCAAAGTACCATTATTCAGGTGTAGAGGAATCTACATTATTAGGTTTCACGTTAAAATAAAATAGAAATGTTGCTTTAATTTATGCAAAATATGACAACTTTATTCAAACGTTCCCCTGGCTCTGAGGGGGTTTGTTCTCCTTTACCCCAACGTACCCCTTGTTTTTTTTTTTACCCCGACTGATTATATAGCAAAGAGACACCATTCTATCTCACATCGTGTAGAACACTACAAACCGGCACTGCAAGGCCTTCGCAAGTATTAATCCATACCATTAACATTGAAGTAAATTCTACCATTTATTTGGCTTTGTTAAACATATACATTTTGTCCAATGCCAGCCTATAGATAAGAAACAATGTATCTTTACAGAGAGCACAAAAGTATTCAAACCAGTTTTGAACTTCAACTAGAGAACGTATTTGCCTGTCTGTGTGTCTGTTTTCTTGTCGCATCTTATTTTTAGCCTCCTGGAAATTGCCATGAGTTATTTATTTTGCACACGATTATTCGTAGTTGCGAAATTACGGGAGAAGTCCATTATCTATAAATATTCATGCCCGTTGAATAGATGTAACACTCTTTAGTACACCCAGTAAGGCAGTATTTCCTCGGTTATAAAGAAGGTGAAAATGTCAGTGCAAAAGGACTATTAACAAGCCGGCCTATAAAAAGGTGGAGATCCGTGCTAGGGATGTGCCATATTGAGTGGGTGCGGTGTAATGGCAAGGAAACCAAAAACTACGGCCCGACATTACCAAGGAAAATAATTTAAAGGATACTTATGTCTGAAAACGCGTTGTTGTGGTGAGTCGAATAGTACTCTTTTTTATTGTACCGGACTAGGCTGGTCGATATGCATCACTATATAGGGCTTATTATCCGTTCTTTGAATAAATTTGAATTAATAGGGAATGCCTTATGTAGTGTAGGGTTCTTCAGTCTTCATGATAAATAAAGCATGGAATAACATGGTAGTCGTAGTACTTGGCCCATAGCCAGCCGGCGTACGAATTCGGAACGTAGACTTGAAATTAAGACTGTGACTCTAGGTTACGGGCCCGAGGACCGATGTCTAGTAGGTGGATAAATCCATTCAGACTCAAAGGCCTCATGAATGTGGTGCTATATCGTAGGCTCAGTTGAAGTACATTAATTTGGGGCTTCCTATTACGATAAAGGCTTATCTTTGTCTTTATTTCATTTCATTTCATTATTTCTTTGTTTGATCTCAAGATTTGATCAAGTGACAGTTAAGGTAAATTCATTATAAATCAAGATCAATGTTGTGATTGAAAGTTCTTTCAAAACCCCTGTAGGCTTACGCAGCAAAAGCACTCTTTTACAGTTTAAAAGAATACAAAGTTAGAACACAATTAAGAAAGTTAATATTCCTTATTATATAACACCTTATTAATTCCTCTACATCTGATTGGAGGATTGGTGGTCAAATGCCATGGGTTATTTGGCACTATTGCACGGTCGTGTGTTATCCACCGTGGGTTAGTCTAGAATAACGCATGGTGTTTGGCCCAGTCCGTATTTTGAATCAAATTTTGAACATTATCTGGCCTTTCTAGTTGAAAGATGAACGTTCCATTCAACTCGGCTTCGCCTCATTGAATAGAACGTTCAATCATTCAACGCATGAATTATTCATACTATCACGCTTATTAACATTCATTATTTGTATATTATGGCATATCCATTCTGACATCCCCTTCCCCGTCACTTCACTGCGACATTAATATTACTAAAAGTTATTTTAATTAGCCTTACTTAGAGAAGCTACCGATTGACTTAGCCGATACTTTGGCTATAGGGTGTGCCAAATTATAACTCGTCGATATTTCAAACTTCCTTCATAAGTATCTTTGTTGACGAGAAAAGTAAAAGTTGGCCAAATTGTCTATTTTAATAGTTATGTGCAGATCGAGGAAGGAAATAGATTACTAGTCCCTTCCTGTGGCGCAGAGCAATGAATTTCCCTCAAACCAAGCAGGGTGAGCGTGGATGGACACCGGCTAGATCTGCCTTCTCTTTTTTACCAGTGCTCCGAGGTTAGCGAGACAGGCGTGCACTAATCACTCCTAACTCTGATTCCCGGACAGCCAATTAACGTCCCCATCAGACGGACTTGAGCGTTCCCCAGTCTGTATCTACTTTCTCAAAGGCATGGAGGGTGGAGGTTCGTTGCTCTGCACCACTTCTTTACAACTGAAAAGAGCAAAGCGGACAACTTCCTTGATCGGAAAACATCCTGAGTCGGACAACTTCTTGAAACAGACAACTGCCTGAAAAGGACGATCAGATACCCCAATCAAAATTCAGCAATTTCACACCCCCTCAGTCACACTGTGGACACCTACAGTATAGTGAACAAGTAAAGCTTAGTGTCCAGAAAATTTTCAAGTGGTTCCACCGAGATTTGATCCGAGGACCTTTGGTAAGCAAGGCAATACACTCAAATCACCAATCCAACTCCACCCTCAAGTGTTATTAGAACGGATTTGGGGCACTAGCAGACCAGATACTGCAACAAAACAGTACGATAAGTGAGGTTAGATAGTGCTCTGATAAAATAAGCAAAGACCCTTCTGAGGCAAAGTCACTTTCAATAATAGACAGTATACCAACATCTCTTGCAATTGGAACCGAAACATACTTTAGATGAACATCCCAAGAAACCTCATCCACATAAAATACTGAAAGTTTCATTCAATTTACTTTCATACTTACTTTTTATTTTAACATCATTATTTCGTGTATTAAGGTTGTGGTTTTTCCTTCATGTGGTTAACAACATTTAGTTTATCTTATTCACGTTCAGATATAATTTTTTTCGTCACAGACTGCAAGTAACAGTTTTGTATATTGTTGCTGGAGAAGTTCTTAATCAATTTATACAGTTATCATTATTACAGTTATCACTCATGTAAGATCCTAACTTGATATTCAAATATAAATGGAAAAACCACTGATGTCAGTCAGCAGGATGCCTGCCGATACAAATTTGACTTAAATATATACAGTGGCATTATTAGGACATACAAATCAGTGATGCAGAAAATTCAAGAACACGAGTAGCTATCGAAAAAGAAAAACATGAGGACACATTACCATTAAAGACTAAAGATTGATTGCTTCAGAGATCGATATTGTAGTCTTTTAAGAATGAAACAGCATCCTCTCATTTGGAATTTTGCTAAATGCTTGATATTATATCGATAATCGTGAAATGCTTTTATATCCCCATGCACTAACTTTCTTAGTGCGCAATATGGGCGGGGATATATTTAGAGACTATTTAACCTGAGCGCTGCGTACACCCCAAAGACTGACTCTGGTTGTTGATTCACAAGTTGACAGATTTACATAGAATTTTTGGGTCGTACTGCTCATGATGTTTGGTAACTTTGGTTTCTGAAACTGTGTGCTTAAACACACATATGAAAGAACTGGTTGGTAGGAGAACGAGAACAAAGTTCATACTAAAGCTTGCATGTATAGTATTAATGATTGCTTAATTTATCCAGCCAAAGGGCTCTAATTTCCAATGGCTTGTAATTGTAGTCAAACATGAAAAACTTTCAGAATCATTCTCCTGATTTGAGCACAAGTGTATGAAGCGAACAACATCTGTTATCAGATCAACAAATCGAACCGTCGAAAGGTTAACTAAAGCTTGGTTACAGACTACGTGAATCGTGACTTAAGCCTCATTCACACAATACGACAAGATCGCGTGCGATTTTCGTTGCGCGAGACTTGTCGTACGCAACCTTGTCGTTGCGTGTGAATGAATATTTTTAGTCGAATGAAAATTATCGCGCGCAACAAAGTTGGGTGCGATTCTCTGAAAAAGTTGTGCGCGATCGTGTCGCTGCATGTGAATGGATATTTGCTAAACTTTTGTCGTGCGCGACCTTGTCGTTGAAAGTTAAACAGTGTTGAACTTATTGCGTGCGATTTTTGGGCAGCACGACAACAAGTAGCTTAACAAAATGACAGACGTCGGTCAAAGTAAGAGTGGAGAGAAAAAGAAAATGGGAGGAGCAAAGGTAATGAGATCAATATGTAATGTTACATTTATAGTGTGTTCATGTTGACTTAATTTGGTAAAAAGTTTTCTCATTCCCTAAGGGATAAACCACTCGCGTAGTGTGCAAGTATATATGACATGTATGCGCTGCGGAGGCCAGTGCGTGACTCTTGAACCTGTTGAAAGTAGGGAAACTAGGAAATAGAGGTGCAGTAATTTTACGAAGACCCTATTATGACAAGTTTCAAGGCTCTAATTTATAATCAGAGCCCACAAGTCAAGGTTAGTGGTTATGGTTAGATTTAAGTTTTAGGTAAGAATTTGTCAAATTTGGGTTTTGAAAAGTCATTTATGCATAGGCTTAAACCTAGAATAAGTGACCCAAAATAATTATTAAAATTGAGAGTTAAGGTTAAGTTTAGGGTGAGATTAGGTCAAACTTACGATTTTATGAAGACTTACGTCACTCCCGGGCACTGATTCTAAATTAGTACCACATTTGAATTGGTTGAATTGGTTATTCACTAGCATATAAAGCAATGGTTTTTGAACCAGTTATCCCTTTTCAATCTGATCCAGCATTTATTTCCCAATTTTTCAAAATATAACAAAAAGGATCGCTAAAATTGATTTTGACTGTAGTTTACATAAGGTGGCAAGTCCAGGGTTTTAAAAAGGGGAGGGGCCCAACGTTTAAGTGCGGAGTCTTTCTTGCAAGCGTAGAATTAGGCTCAAAATTTCGACAGGACCATTTTCATGAAATATTAAAGAAAGGATTTAAGCCAAAAACTAATTTTCATATGTGAACTAAATCTTCGCAACTTGGTGAAATTTCCCTTCAAATCGGACATGTAGCCTATTGCTTCAGATATCAGCAAATGAAGTTACTACATTTGTGACCCAACGTGAGCTTGAAGCAAGTAAGGGTTATATAATTTCCTCACATTAAGGCATGTTTTGTTTCCTTTGTTGTTTTTTTTTTTTCGGTTTGTTGTGTTGACTCTGAACTTAATTGGGATAGGACCTCCCCATGGGGAGTGTGAAGTTTGTCAGTGTAATTTTCCCCATGCACGATGGCTTGTCTCATCACACTACAGTATCCTCTCTGTCTATGAACGGAGTAATCTGCAGAAGTTCCTGATACGCCACATCGTCCATTCTTCGGAAATTCTTTAGTTGCTTTTGATCTTCCGTTTTCAATTCATTTTCCAAGTATTGGAAAGCGCCTTGATATTTTTCCGTACGAGCCACGGCTTTGCCCATGTTCTTTTCTTCATTTCCTTTGCTTTTCTCTTCTAGCTTCTTTCTTAAAGATAGACCTATAAATACAGACAAATCGCGTGAAAAAATCGTATCCTGTAAATGAGCCTTTTAACCAACTGATAAAGCCGCCTTGGACAAAGCAAGGCTACATCAACATGAATGACGTCAATTGCCTTAATGAGAGTAATAACTGACAATTCATGAGAGAAATTAAAATAACTTAGATGAGGGTAACCGGTTACCAACAAAATGAAATTGGGTTTTTACTGAATGTTATGGGGTCGTTGGGAGGCCTCTTATATTCACATTCTAGACAAAGTCTGATCAACCGGGCATCGAACTGAAATTTGGTCAAATATTTGGCTAGATTTGGTCCTAATATGAAATAGTTCTGGTCATTTCTGAACCAACTCTAATCAAATAAACCGATTCTGATCATTCCCAGGCCGAAACCAAGTCGGTACCAATTTGTTCATATTACGAGAGACAACATAACCGAATATAAAAAAAATCACGCTTAAATATGCAGGGAATCGCAATACGATACAAAAGCTGCCACTTTAAAGTTTCTGCATCTATAACAAGCCTGGAGTAAGATTATGGAGACAATTCAATATGGCATCGCAGATTTCTTAGATTGCAGGAACCCTACGTCTAAAACGAAAAATTGTTGCTAAAAGATACTGCTTTTAGACTTACAGTAAGGGCATAGACAATGTTTGACACCACAAATCTGTGATGTAAGAAATTACGTCATCTAACACAAGTGTTATTATTTCGACTTTCCGCTTCCACCCCTTTTTTAGTGTGACTCCGGTATTAAAATAGGAACATTTTTTTTCGTTTCCTTTGAGTTTAAATACGTAAAGCATTTTTTTGAGCCTGAAAACAATGGGTGTCGACGTCTTTTGACGGAGTTCAACTGTGTGGTGATCACAGAGTACTGATTGTAAAATTCTTAGGTTAATGTTGGGAAATGACTCACGTTTATTGTGCCCAGTTTCTTTTATCACTGCACAGTTTAAAATTATCGCTGAACAAAATCGCTACGACTGCACTCAAATGAGCCATGGCACTGAGAAGAGATTAGTTCAGTTAGGGATCGGCAGGTCGGGATATTACCAGTATTAGTTCAGTATCAGTTCTTTATAAAAACACCTTCATGTAGCAATGTATTTATGGTTTAATACGGGGACGAATTTAGGGTATCAAGTAAGGAATTGTGTTCAGCAATTAAACGTTTTTTCGAAACAGAACGTTTAGAAATTAGACAAGTGTGTTTAACATCTAAAAATGTTTACAAAGTAGGGGCAAAGGAGGGTTTAGAAAACTGTGTACCTCTTAAACACCGTTTTCAGAGTATCGTCAGACTGATGGGTTAGGGCTAGTTGGCATATACCTTGCTTGAGGGAGCAACCAACGTTCAAAATATACTCTGAAATCAGGTGTGGTGCAGTAATATTCCGTAAGAAAAGATATTGCAGCTTCTGTATATGGGGACACACTGAAAGCGAATGAAATGTCTCCGAACTCCGTCTGAATTCAGGGCTTGAGTCATGTACTTGACTCGATTCTTACGAACTTCAGCTGTTGTTTGAGAACGTAAAAACTTGCTACCTTAGAGAGTGCTTACTCGCTTGCAAGAATTATTCTCCTTCAAGAAAACCCCCAAATTCTGTTGTTCTAGCAGTGGTGTAGCCAGTGGGGGCAGGGGGCAGAGTACCCCCTGAAAAAATCGAGAGGAAAATGGGGAAGAGAAAGGAGAAAAGGGGAAATAAAGAAGGGAAAGAGGGAAATGAGAGAGATAAGAAGGAAAAAAATAAGTAGGAATAGAAAAGGGGAAGCAAAATAAATACACCTAAGGCAGCAGTCCTAGTTCTGAGTCTCCCGAATACGCCCAGTACCGCCAGGACGGGGTCAAGGGGCGCGTGACCACCCAAACGATTTCTGAAAAAAATTCTGAAAATTTTAAAATGTTCCCAAAAGGTGTTTAAGCTTTAGATTTCTGTAGGGGTAGGGTAAGGGGTGTTTTCCACCAAGTGATGAATCTATTGTAATTATTTTTGGTTCTCAAACTATCAGAATTTTCGCAAATCCTTCGTAAACTATAAAAATTTGCGCGCTTCAAACCTTACCTCAATATTGCTCTTATTATCAATATCTTCCGATAGCAACTATCGGACAAGTACAGCAGCAAACGTTGGAAGCTGTTAAAAAAATTTCCAGGTAAAATACCGGATTTTTGATTGGCCCAAAGTTTTGTTGGGGAATTGAAAGTGTCTCGTTGAGGAGCCTGAATGCAGCCTGAGGTTTTGTCGAGGAAATCTTTATGAAAAATTTCTGTTCGCTTAGCGCGCATTCGTCATGGTTTGTATTCCACCTAATAACATTTATTAAGGTAACACATGAATCTATTCTGATCACGACGATTTTCTGAAAAGATGGTTTATCTTCAGCCTCTGCAGGGGCCTCGCATCAATATTATGGGATCTTTAATCTAAATTGTAGCATTATGTTGAAGGTTGAAATAATGTATTTTTCGTTTTAAATTTTTCACCTATACTCTCCGCCCTCCCTCCCTTTTCCTATTGCTGGAATCTGTTCGTCTGGATTTTCGTTCAAGATAGATAAAAATACGATAGGTGTAAAGTGCTAGGCGTAATACTCTATAGTATCATTGTGAGGTCAGGTAATAAGAATCATGTCAGCGCCCTATTTTATATAATTAATCCAGCGCTTCCCGCAGGCCCTACACATATAGTGTCTGTCAGCATTAGATACACTTTTATAATGCCCAATGAAGCAAAAGGAAAATTTCTTGCCATGCCATGTTTTTGTGAACTCTTTCGAGCGTACTTTTGCGTAAAATCTTTCCCAAATAGAAGGCAGTAAAGTAGCCAAGGGGGGGGGGCGCTTCAGGTACTGTTCTCTAAAACAACATACTCTCCTCTTCTACCTAACCAAAAATTAAAATTCACTAAATCTACAATTCCGAGCTATGTATGCTCAGCTCCAAAATATCCCAAAGATAGCACCATATTGCATCTAAGCAACCTTAAATTAACAAAAATCTCTCAAAGGGGGGGGGGGCACCCCTCCCCTTAGACCTCTCCCTAGGACAGAACCTTTATATAGTAAAAGGTGAAAAATCCCGCGCCACTGCTGAAAACAATCGCAATGCGCTTAAAAAAGGACTATCAAGGCTGACTTGGGGGACTTATGTGGCATTACAACGTCATCTGTGCTGCCTCCCCCTCCATCACCAGATCCTGGCGAAACCACTGAGTAACCCAACACTCTGCGATCCCCAAACTGGGGTTCCCTGAATTCCGTGACGAAATGTCAAAATCGGGAATTATCTTTGTCCCCCCCCCCCTCCCGACTGGGAAAGCTGGCTACGCTGCTGTGTCCTAGTCTCGTAAATCCAAAATGTCGTACACGTTATTTACGTAGCGTTAAACCTACTTCCTATTACGCCGAAAAGTAAGATTTGTTGGAGGTCTTGCAGGTAAAAGTAACGACAGTAAAGCTCACCAACAAAAATGCGAATGGCTTTTTGGAGTGTTGCATACTTGTGCCTTTAATATTTTTGAACATTTTTCCAGTCATGTCCTTTAGATCTGTCAAGATTGCCATAGATTCTTTTCAACTTTTAGCACATTAAAGTAAAACACTGGCTATTCGGGAAGCCGTAGACTCGTACCTCGGAATTAAAATTTCGGGTTTAGATGTCCCAAACATTTCATATCATCGATCACACAAAAAAGGATAATAACTAAGTGTTTCGAGCCTTTTTCATTCATTTTGTTAGCAATATCAAAATTATTTCCGAATTATTTTGGTACACTTTCTTAGGGACCCCGTGTACGGCACTTGAAGACAGGACTTGAAACCCCATTTAACCGAATTTTTCCAATATCTGAACAACCTTCGGCCCCAACCTGCCAACCTGTTCGGCTGTAAGGGGTTAACTGTAATTATGTTCAAATTCTGTGCGAATCCATTTCCTTTACCTTACCAGTGGTTGCTCTCCCATGAACTTCAAGCATACATTACATACTAAAGTTAGGAGAGCATGATACTGCAGTCTCAGTGTCATATTCTTCATTTTGTTACGTCGAAATAATGTCTAGTTTGTAAATCAAGTCATTGTCGAAATACCGTAAAACTAAATGCACATTGCATTCCGTTTCGAGGAGGTACATACATAAATAGAAGAAAGAAAAGTCTTTATTTGAGGTAGCGGATGGGATGGGGTGGGTGGAGGACAGTATATGTAGCTCTTGAAAAGGTACGCTTCACCGAGTAATACGAACATTCCTATACTGCAATATGAGAAAAAGGTTAATTTAAGGCATAGGTTTGTAAGGTTTCAAGGGCACTTATATAAATCATCGCCAAGGAACCTCCACAATATAAAGTATCGATTGCAAGGCAAAACATTGCCTTTTTCAGGACAAAAGTCTTGTCATGATTACCAGGGTAAACACCGGCCGTCCCCTCTTGCAATATCTCGCCATATGACATGAATTTTGCACTTCGGGTTGTAAGGTCTGGCCAGGATATTTATGGGACCTACCCATTGTTTAACGTGCAAGTGTGCCATTGTCTAAATCCTCGTGTTGTATTAACTGCTGTTTTTGAAAACTTGTGGGTAAATATTTGTTTAAGGTTCAAGGTTCAGGGTTTGCATTATATGAAGGTGGAGGTTGACAATGTCGAAAAATGTAAACACAAGCGCAAATTTCGCAACACAGGCTGACGATGAGTGGTACATTATAATTTTAGGTTTCTCCTCGACATTTCAAATGGGTGGGAACAAACAACGGATTAGATAACCCTGTGGTTTTGACAGTCGGGTTTTCGAGCATAATCCCAGCCAACACACTATGTGGGGCCCACATGGTATTACCGTGGGATTCATGGGCAAATATGGGAATGGGATACC
>WURT03618421.1:4540-20328 GCA_009936505.3 Holothuria glaberrima
CAAGTGTTGTTTTATTTATTGTGCTGCAGGGTACACTGTATTCTTAGCACAGTAGGCTCTTAAGATATGATATCACTCACACACACTGCTAATGTACATGTACTTAAAGGGAAGTCTTCGCTACTTTTGACTTTCAAACAACACAATATACAGCATGGTAAGGTATGGCACCAAAAACAAAAAAATTCATGGTAAAGAAACATAAATAATACCCTTTACAATTTTAAAAAGACTATTCAACTACTGTATAAAGCAGTCATCACTCATCACATGACATAGTAATGTATGTAGTACAGTATTTCAAAGGCATCCAAACACTCAACAACAGTGATTCCAAGTGATTTTACCATCAATTTCCAGTTACTGTCTTATTTGTTGATCTCCAACTTTTGCTTTTGTGTTTTAACTTTGTTGTTGTATTGTTCTGCTGTTTGTGCTTTGGTAAGTTAATTTTGTTTACTTTCAATAGCTAATTTCAGTATAAATTTTCCTTTTTTTGAGAGAGAGAATTTTTTCCCCCTGACCAAACCCAGCTATGGCTGAACATACAGTAGAGTCTTCTATCTGGAATCCAGGGAAGCAGAATCATTCCAAGCAGTCGAGCCTTGAAACAAATGAGGCCAAAAAACAAAACAAAACTATTCTTTAATTTTGCACTAACCCTGACATAACATAATTCTAATGAAACTGAGCTCAGTGTAAATGACTTGTTCCAAACAGAAGGTTTTCAATTACTTAGGTTTGATAATATTTCGTTAGAAAGCTAGGGAATGATCAAAGAGGCTAGTAGGAATAAAGTCAAATTTTATATCTGCCACTGTACTGTAAATGACTTGTCTGACCTCCCTGATCACTGTATTAACTAGTATTTCTGTAATGTTACACAATAATCCCCATACCCTCCACACGGTAGCTTTTGGTAGCTCCCCACAGCAACTCTCAATGCAAATTTTTAAAGGGAGAAAGCAGTTGCCAAAAGTTTATTTTCAAAAATTTGCTGAATCTTACAGATTTCTTATTTTTATCACAAGTATTTTTCATAATGTTCCTGTTTAAAACCATTGAATACTGATGGGACACCAAGGAGTTATTCTGCATATATTTAAGAAGAAAGTAACAAAAATGTTGTCACATGATTGATAAGAGCCATTCCTGAACTAGTGTGACGGGGGTACACTACTTCAAGTTGGGGGGATGGCATTTTCCCTTTAAAGTATTTCTGTAATGTTAGTCAATAATCTCCATACCCTCCAAATTGTAGCCTTTTGTAACTGCAACTCTCAATAAAATTTTCAAAGTATGTAAAGCTTACACTATTCATAGAGAACACTTAAATTCCCCACACACTTAGTTTGACTGCAATAAGGAAAGCCAGTAATGGTCATTACCTTAAAGACAAATACTTGTCACCCCAAAGCACATTTTTAGTGTAGGGGTATCAAAATTCTCTTTGGTTACCGCTCTTTGATTGATAGCACAATTTGAAAATTCAAAAGATGCAGAGTAGCTTACATTCCACACAATGCAGGGAGAATGTTTGGGTTGCACATTATAGCCTGGTATGCTCTCCAGGAATGGCCTTATAAGCAATAAAATAGGTTTGTGTCTGCACAAGGAAAAGCTTTCACAATTATGGGAGGAGCTACAAGTTGCTTAGTAGGGAGAATTGGAATCGTCTGGGATGAGGAGAATTGCCCTTTAAATATTACAGTACCTTGATTACTATAATCTTACCCTTCCTAACCCAGACTTACTGTACCATGGAGTTATACCCTCTGGAAGGGTGTAAGCTCCATTGACCTACAGTACCATATACAGTAGATGTGTGGAGCTACAGTAAGTAATGCCCTCTGAATGGTTTGCTAATACCATCTGCAGGTTATTAGCTCCTGGACCTACTGTATGTATAGTAGATGTGTGGAGCTACAGAATGTAATACAGTATCCTCCGAAGGGTTTGCTAATACCATCTGCAGGTTATTAGCTCCATGGCAGATGTATTCAGAATACTGAACTCTGCCTCAGTTCTGAAACTCCACATGACTCTACTACTAGTGCTGAAGAGCATGAATATTAGTGACCATTACTGAATTTAATTTTGTTTATCAAGTTGCTTGTTAAAATTTTACCATTGCATCCACAATTAAGTCCTTTAGAAATGCTAAAAGGTGCAGTTGGTCAGATTTCAAAGATGACAATAACTGATTAATGTTTTCAAGGCTAACCAGGATACCTGCCTGACATTTACTAGCCAGTTACGAAATTACTACCCGGTTACTTCGTAAAGTAAACAACATCACTTCTTTAGATTAATATCGCATGTTTTAATATTTGTCATATGTGATATATTATAACATTTATTACATTATACTTCGTACAGTTTTTCACTGCTACCATTTGAAATGAATCGAAATAAATTGAAATATAAGTACTGTACACATGGCAATGTGTTTCCTTTTATAGTTAATACAAACCTTCCATACCGGGCAGAGGTACAAGATATTGAAAAACTCGTGTTTGATACCTCTCGCACTTCTGTCGGGTACCCCGGCGGGTACGTGTCAAACATTACCCGGTTCCGATTTTAGGAATCGGTGAAAACACTACTACTGATGTACGGCACCAGACTTACAGTAATGACATGTTCCACATTGATACTCACAATGAAACTCTATACAATCTACTGTAGCCTCTCCTTAGGCTGGTGTTATTTACCAATACTTTGAAAGAAACTGCCCTATGACAACCAAAACGACAAAAACTGGCATCTAATTAATAAAATTGCTCCCCTTCAAAATTAAGCACAAAATATGATGTAAATATCTTCATACCAGAAATCCAAAATTGAAATGCCCGAACAACAGACTTTAGTATGACATTAGAAAAGAAATCTAGGCCTATATTAAAGGAAGAAAGCAGTCGCTCCAAGTTTATTTTCAAAAATTTTATAAATCTTACATATCTCCTCCTATTTCTCTCACAGGTATTTTTTGTCATGTTTCCTGATAAAATCATTGAATATTGATGGTAAACCAAGGAGTTATTCTGCATAAATTTAAGAAATGAGTGACAAATATATTGTCACATGATTGATTTGAGCCATTCCTGAATTAGTGTACCGGGGTACACTAAACTCAAACTGGGGGGACTGCATTTTCCTTTAAAAGGGCATACTGGAAAAATATGTGTTAAAATCTTCAAAATGGAATAATCATTCAAAATTCTGGAAGGTCATTAAAAAAATTGACAAACCCTTCTGCTTCTCAAAACAAATTAGATTATATCACACTTTTTATGATATATACTGTATATCACAACTCAAAAAGTGGTGAACCCTTTAGACCAAACAAAAATATTTGTTAAGACCATGGAACAAAATTACTATTTTTAACACCCACACTTAAAAGCTTTGAAGAAAATCACTACACCCTTCACTGCTGCTGGTAGAAGGGATTTCAAGCCTGATTTTAGTCAAAAAAGTAATACCCATCCTTTATCCAAACCAGTCACTGTTTTTGAAGTCAATAATGCCTTCAGCAAAGCTAAAAATAATTCCTCATCAGGCCTTGATAAGGTTACTTAAATGTTTAAATAGCAAACTGTCCAAACATATTTTCACTCTTGTATGTAATATATTATACCTTCATTCTTCCTTCTGGTTTGTAAATACTTCCCCAAGCCTCGGAAACAATCTAAAACTATACTCATTCCTAAACCAACAAATCTTAATCAAAACCTACTGATTATAGACCAATTAGCTTATTCCCATGCCTTTAAGCAAATTATTTGAAACAGTTCTTGCAAATGCATTCTCTAAACCATTTTGATCAGTTTTACATCTTACTGTGTCAATCAAACCATTTTTAGAAAAAATAGAAGAAATTTTAACATTTCAAAAATAACAAAATACTGGAGCCTACATTTAAATTGGGTTAAAGGGGAAAAAAAATAACATCTGCTGCATTTGCAGTTAGTAAGATCAGGTTTAACGGCCCAGTTTCCAACCAACTGGTTCAAGTCGAGTCGGCCAGGGCCTTTCTTCCAGTTGTGGCTCACTGGCTTGTTTTCCCTTACTCCATTGCCTATGCCGAGCATCACGCACAACGGCAAAAGGTTCCATTTTTGGAAAAAGGGTTTCATCAAACTAGGCAAAATGGTTTAAAAGTAAAACTGTACTAAATCTCCTAAAGCCGAACGCACACAAAAGACAGAAAACATGAAGTACAAGACAGAAAACACATTTCGTGAAACAAGCACTGCGTGATGAATTCGGGAAACAAGTATTTAGCTAAACATGCGTTTTGGACAAAACCGCTAATTTTGGTTTTTGTACAACGCACACAGACGTCAGCGCAAAAACAAATTTTCTGTATCCTGTTTCACGTTTCTGTTATCTGGGTGCGTTCGGCTCTAGCAATTTTCTGAGGACTATTTTTATTTGCTCTTTATGCTCTTGATACTGTATTAGAGAGTAAAATTTACATAATTACTAATGACAGAAATTAACTTCAACAAATAAACGAGCATAAATTAAAAGTGAAAAAAAATACAACAGGGAAGCCAATATTATGTTGTATCTTCTTTTAAATTCTCAGAACCCTTACCTACTTCCTAAATGAAAGAATCATGAATATTTAACATACTGTAGAAACATTTACTCAAATTACGACTGGCATTCCAAAAGGTGCAGTTCTAAGCACCACTATCAGGCGTTACCTACAGTATGTAGTTAGTTAGTTAGTTAGATGAGGTTTAACAGCCCAGTTTCCAACCAATTGGTTCAAGTGGAGCCGGCCACGGCCTTTCTTCCAGTTGTGGCTCACTAGCTTGTTTTCCCTTACTCCATTGCTTATGTGGAGCATCACGCAAAACGGCAGAAGGTTCCATTTTTGAAGTCTTTGGTATGACTCGACCTGACTCGCCTCCAGCGTGAGAGGTGGATGCTCTACCACTAGACCAAACACGCGGTCTGTAAATGACACTACAAATAATTCTTAACACAACACCACCTTTAGCACAAAGTGCAGAGGACATAGAATTTACCTCCTCCAATGCTAAAATGAACCAAGCAACCTTTCAAAAAGCTCTTAAAAATATAGAACAATGGTGCTGCACCTGTAGAATCATGAATCCTAGGAAATTCAACTTGGTTATTTTTAAATACAGCCACTTGCTATTTAGTCACCTTATGGCCCCTATACCACAAATAAAACAAATTTTCTTGAAGTAATTCTGGATGAACGATGCAATTTAACATCTCACATCGACAAACTAACCTGCAAGGCTTGGTGCAAGCTCAGACCTCTACAGCACACCTTTAGCAATGCTGCTATAAAGTCCAATTCTTTAAAGATCTTTAACTCCTCTCCCCCCCTCCCCCCCCCCTCATATCTTGCTTATCCTAGAGTATGGTGGCACAACTAACCTTACCACCTGTAATGACTTCTGACTTTCAGAGACTATAAGTCAATACTCTAAGATGGGCTCGAAAAATCCTCACTTATGTTGGTAGCAACCTCGTCCTGAAAGCTGCAGACACTGCACCCTTCATAAAAGAGTAAAAACCCTAAAGTTCACAACTAATTCCTCCCGATGGATGAAACTATACAAACTGTAAATCTCTCTCACATTACAGTAGTACTACAGTACTAATACACCATAAAAAGTAAATTCCCTTCTGGACATTTTAAAATCAAAGGATGGATTGAACTTGCTACATAATCAAAGGAGGGGGCGGGGGCTTGAGTCAGGCCTACGTAAATTCAAGCTTTAGCCCTTGTGATTATCATAGCTGTCCACAGTGAAAAGGGACCATAGCTAGAATGGGGTATTTTTCTTTTCCAAACTAGGCCTCAGTACGGTTTTCTTAAATTGTAAATTGATTGGCATGCTTCCTCCCTCCACCCCATTTTTGCCTCTTTGTTACATACACCTCTGCACACCTTTGGCATAGTCTGATTCAGCACCCGCAAGCAATGCAGAGTGTTACCATGGCACATACAGTGCTGTGTAGCAAGAGGCATGGAGGGCTGAGGTTCCCTCCACTAACCTCCTTTGCCGCACAATTATGGCAGCCCCTGCATAAATCCACCCACTCACTCCCCCTGCCCCCCCCCCAACACACAAACACTAAATTATTACTATCCACACAAAGTTGTAGTTTGACTAGGACATTGGTATCATACTGTGGCTTGATGTTGTTTCAGAAGTGACCTGCATGTTGAACCAGAAATGGGTAGTTGAGTTGGCTGCCATGAGGTTTTAGCACTGCAAAAAGTTATCTGTAGTGTGAAAGAAACTCTTTATGCATCTAAACCTGACCATATCTTAGCATTTTTAGCCTTCCTATAAAGTCATTTCACATTTCTTTCAGAATGCATGTTTTTCCACAAACTCCAAACTGCTGCAACACATAATTCATGCCCTTAAATTCTCAAAAACAGCATGTGGTGCAAATGAATTAACAACTGGGTTTGGGTCACAAAAAGTTTCAAAACCTACTTTACTTTCATTTCACATCCTGTCCATGACACTGAATGCCTTTCACTTGTAGCCAGTGGCACCACTGAAAATCTAGTACCCCTGGCATATTCATTGCCCTTATTGGCTACTGTACCTAATAAAAAAAAGTGTTTAATCATGATGGTGACCAGCAAACAACTGTTGACCTGTAGATTTATTGCACTGTTACAGTATATCACACAAGTGGGCACTGTACAGAACTGTACTGTATTTGTTGATTTTCATGTTTTTTTTTAAACTTGAAAATACAAGGTGCTGCCCAATTACTTTGCATGACAATGACAATTTAAAAAAAAAACAAGTTACAGTACTTATACACTGTTAAACTACAAGTTAAGGGAATTTGCAGGACTTAATGCTTTGACTTTTCTAGTAGGCCTCTACTGTAGGGTAATAAGTTCTGCAAATTTGAACTTTAGCCTGTAAATCAGAATATCATTAAACATACCCTATTTATATTCTGAAATATTCCAGATGTACAATAGATGGCCATGTACAAGGATACATACTGTTGGTTTGGTTAAGTACTACGGTCACTTTGGTCACTATGGTGTCTTTGATCACTACTGTATAGTGTTAGAGTGGTGAAATTGCTTCTTTGGGCCTGCGATCTCACCTTAGTGCAGATTTTTCTGAGTTTAATACTCAGAAAGTTTAATACACACTACTCTAAATGAAGGTCAGAATTGGGAACTTACAGCTTCCTACTTCACCTACATTGACATACTGTACAGTACAGAGACAGGTACAACATGTCACCAGACTAAGGTAACAATGTTGTTAACTACTTTCGTATACTGACCTTTATTTGTTGTTTCACACTAGTGCTCAGCTTCCTGTGTACGCAAATTTAATGGAGCAACAAAGCCTACTGTTACAGTGCAACCACTGTACATGGTGAAGGCCAATACTTAGAACAATGCACTTATATACTGTATATATATATATATATATACATATATATATATATATGTATATATATATATACATATATATATATATATATATTTTTCTATACATTCTGATTTAGGCGAAATATGGTATGAAAAACGCGACTGTATGTATATATATATATATATGTATATATGTATGATAACTGCCAGTTTCTCTTGAGATATTGAAATATCATGTTGACATGCCTAATATCACAAACTTACACATGCATGCATATACAGACATACAAACATGCACTTGCTCACCAGCACATACATTCATACATACATGTGCAGTCATGTATGCATAGGTTTCTCTTATCATTTAAACTATGAATGACCTTTCATGATTTAAATCTCACATATCCTACTTCTGCTGGCAATAGGTTTCAGTACCATTGTATGAGTTAGATGAGGTTTTATGGCTCAGTTTCTAACCATTTGGTTATCTTCCAAGAAATACTGTACTCTCATACCCTTGAAGGGACATCCCCAGCTGCTACTGTTTGCCTCCTAACAATGTTCAAATGTTTGAAAGGATATAATTTAACCCAAACTTCCCTTCTAAATTGGATGAAGATTAGGTAAGTATGATTTTGCAACCAGCAAACTAAATGATCTTTCCTTACATATCTGGACACAGATGAAAGACTTAAAGTAAGTCTATGGTGTCATAACAAAACCACCATAGACCCTAATAGCAAATGTACTTCTTTGCCTTTTTTGTCCATTTTGAAGATGATAGAAATTGAAATATGTAGACTGGATCATTCACTCTAAATATTAACAACTTTGAAAATAAATCATTTTGAAGAAAGGTTTACATTATGGACTAAATCAAGGACAATGTCCTTCTTGTTTTATCTCCAATGGCATTCTGTAGCTAAGTTGGTTACCTCACAGAGCAAAAATTAAACCTGTAAAAAAATTGAATTTTCTATGTGAAGTTACATGTTGTTATAAGCAAACATACTGGGGTATTTGTAAATATATTTTAGATGATGCAAAAGCCCCTTTAAAGCAGGCAAGTAGCTTCATATTGATCAAACCAGAATATCATGGTGTCATTTATTTGTACCCCCTCTCCCTCCCCAATGTACAATCTGTAGATACCATACTGTAGGCGTAGGAACCTAATTTGATTTGGGGGCTGTTGTGACTTGCCGCAAAAATGCAACTCCATAATTATCAGTGCCCGAAAAAATAACAGCATATTGCCCTAATTTTAATGAAAACATCTTGTTGGGGGCTGCAACACCCTTCGTCTCCCTCCTATGCATATGGTAGATTCATGATATCATACAGTTCTGAAGGTTTGCTTCTATCATTTTTAGCCATTAATAAATGAGGTCATCTAACCTGTCACAATGCTAGGACAAGACACACCATTTGATTGGACCTACATGTAAATAAACAGCTCTGCCACAGAACACACACCTACATGCATGACATGGTCATCAACCAGGCTACCTGGAAGGTCATGCTAAGGTGGTGAGGTCACCAAGGTACCATTCCTAAACCTAACAGACAGAAATAAAATTTATTGGACAGGAGTAATAATGACCCTTCACAAACCACCACTGAATGATTTTAAAATAGTAAGTTGACCTTTTATATAAACTATTTAAGATTCTTGGAAAGTACAGTGGCTAGTATAATGGTGACCTTATGCCCTACCCTCAACCCTTCACCCTGGATTACTACACCCCCTACCACCCACTTTCCCACCTACCCCTGCCCTTTAAACATTCCCTGCACAGCCCTCAGAAAATTGACATTTAGTCAGGACTCCACTTTTTGTTGTAGTAGGTAATAATAATCTGGTGAGCTCACATGACCCTGCTTTGTCATAGACAGAAACACAACCTGGGGCTGGAATGAAGTTCTCTCCCCACATTGTAACACAAAACCCAACCCTTTTACTCCCCCACCCCAACTCCTTATGCTCTTTTCTCATGTATCACAAAATTCATGATGTAGACAATTTTCCCATTCCCCCCACAATCCCCCTCTGCACCTACCAGAAACTCAAGAACTAAAAGTGTTTCAATATTTGTAGTTCCATGAAATGGTGGTGTCTCTCCCTTGTACCCCCATCAAAAGTTTTTTCTGGCTATGCCATTGGATGGAACAGCTGAATACCCCTCCCTTCAAACACCTGCCATGACTGCACTGACAGCTGATTAATTCATTCCTAAAGATGCCATGTAAAAATGTTGTTCTATACAGAAACCTCTGCCACCAATTTTCAAACTGCTACCATTCTAAAGGTGAATGATCAAGATTTCTCCAAGCTTAACCCTCTAGTATGCATCACCTAAAGCTCCCTTAAATAGATAAGGACTGGCCTTCCCAATATGGCACATTGATCCTCAGGGTGCCAAGTGACACACCCCTTAATACAACCATCATCACCTAGAGACACATTCAGAGCAATTTAACAATAGAAATGAACAAGAGGTGACCTCAAATCAGGGGTAAGCCCATTACTAAGCTACCAGTGTCCAGTGGTTGACTAATAGCGCCCCTGGCTATCTTTGCTGTGGTATCACTGTAATACCAAGAGATGGGTGGGCTATGAAAGATACACAGAATTAAAGGTCTCATGGATTGAAATGAAGGAATCTACCAGAGGGTATATGACTCAACCAAGGCTTGGTGGCAAGGTGACAGATTCATTTCAGCAGTATCACTATTCCATTTAATATTCTGGTGTAGACTTTTCAAGATACCCTAGCCTAAATTGCTCCAAAACATTACCAAGCTTCCTCTCCAAGGGCACCCTAGTCAGGGTTCCAAAATGCCAAATTCATTCCTTTAAAGCTTGGTTTTAAGCCCTGAAAGTGAAAATGCAAGCCAAATAATAGTTCATCCTCCTTTTTGAATTTCAGAAAGGCTAGCTAGGCTTGAGTAACAAAAAAAGTTTACAGGGATGTACCCATCCAACTTTTGGGACCCAGCCAGAGTTGGGTTCAGTTCAACCATTTCTTTCATGATATCTGGCCGGACCTAATTATGTCACTGTCTGGCTGGAAAATATCCAGGTGTGCCCTAATAGGAAAAATTATTAAACATGCTTTTACATACAACCACTGGTGACATGTCAGTGACTCTGTGTTTAGTACCAGAAGAGGCATCTATCTAGAATTTAACAGCTAGAGCAAAGCTTTACAGCATGGGTTCTAAAATGGCTGCATGTGGACCAATTCTGGCTACTGAGAGGGTTCATAACCACCTCACAACAAAAAAAAAATGGTTAGAAAAACTAATATCCTTTGATGAAGCAATGCTCTGAAAAATCAAAGGAGATGACAGACATGAAGGACAAGTTTTATAAGACCAGAGTAAATATGACTCAAAAACATAAGGGAAAGGGGGTATGATGGAGCTGTGGGTGATACACCCCACTAAAGCTCCCTCGCTTTTATGTGGCTAATCAATAAAATCTTCACATGGACCATGCTCAATAAATTCAAGTAGCACTGCCTTCACAAAATCATGTCCCCTGCCCCCCATCACTTACTCTCTTCTATGAACTTTCAAAAACTGCCATTTGGAAACAAATCTAATTTTCCTTGACATTTTTTTAACATTCCTCTGCTTAATTATTTATAGTTCCTTGTTAAGTGAACAGCAACTATTAGTTATTAAAGATACTTCGGAAAATGAAACAGCTCTTAAATTCAATGACCTCTAACTAATAACATTTAGTCACCGCTATTGCCAACAAAGTTTGTGATTTTACCGGTCAAATTCTCTTTCACTGGTCTGATACGTGACCAGTAGGTTCAACATTGAGACCTTTTAAAAACATAGTAACATATTGACCTCGAGATAACCTTCCTCTTATAACTCTGACCAAAATAAATAATCTCTAATTACAGTCATTTTAATGACTGGTGAAAGACTGGCTACAACAACCTCTAACCCAGCATTCTTTCAAGGGAACTACTCTTGTCCGTATCTGTGACTTCCTGCTAAGACTAAGGCCATCATGATTTCCTCTCGTAAATTAGGAAAGTCATTTTTTACCCAAATCAAGGGTATTCTGGAGGGGAACCTGGGATGTCCCTGAGGTAGTGGTAGACCACATACATCCCTGTGATCATGTAACACATTCTGATACAAACTTGCTACAAGTCTACTAAATACAATTCTACTAAACTTGCTACAAGTCAGCTAGGAACTAACAAAAAATTTTCTTCATTCTTATAATAAAATTCAAGAAATAAATAAAAGAATGATGCAGAATTTAATATGTCTACGCATCCCAGTACAAAGCATTTCTAAATAAGTTATAGAGGCCACTGACTACCATTCATTGGATTTCCATTTTAAAACAATACAAGGGCTCCTGTTTCCCTGGGTAATACTGTAGGGTAACAGCAAATTATCTGAACAAACCATGGGCGCTAATACCTTCCAAAGGATATTTGTTCCGCAGGCAAACCCTAACCAAATTTTGTGCCTCACTTTATGCCTCCAAATAAAATATGTTGTGTTGCTTAATAAGATCCAGTACCTCTTCTACATTTACTCACACATTTCATGATGTTTACAGTGAGAAATAACCATCCCAACCCTTTCTCCACCTCCCCCTGAAAGGTAAGGAAATAAACTGACAATCCCTTAAAGACAGATACTCATCATCCCAGACAGTTGCAATTCCCCTGACTTGGATCTAGCCCCACCCACAACTGTCTTTAGCTTCTCCTTGTGCAGACACAAACCTTGTTTTTACTTCAGGCAATATCCTGGTGGACACCCAACTCTGCATCTTTTGAATTTTGTAACTCTTTAATATTTCCCATCCCTAATGTTCTCCCCCCCCCCTCAAAATTCAATCTGTCTTACTCCGGTTAATCCTCAGTAAACGTTTCTCTTCTTTACATAAAAAATTTTTAAAAGAGATTCCATACTCCATTAGGACATGGAATAGAGAATGGCCCAAACGGCTTACAAGTTAAAAATTAATTTTTAGAATCTTTTTCTCATAGATCATGACATCTCGCAGAGCCTCTCCTAATTTCTTTTGCTTTTTTATGTCTCCTTTGTAATTTTGCTCTTTGAATAGAAACAACTCTTCAAAAAAAGCTGATACATGGTAAATGAAATCTTTCGATCTTTTGTGAGTACTTTTCTTTAACAACAGGTGAAAAACTCCTTGCAGCCTCTAATGAGAGAATTGATGCAGGTGAACGTTTGCTTGTGCACGATTCCAAATTGCTCACAAAATGTGATAGCATCTACATGACCAAGTGACTCCAATTCCTCTAAAAACAAAAGACTAATCTAAAAATACCCCTAATTCTCAGAAAATTCTCTGACATTCATGTAACAATGTCCTTTTATTGCATACTTGTGAAACTTTCAGAGCAAACGAAAGGAGGGAATTGCAAAGAAATTTTTCACATTTGTGAAATAAAGCGACATTTTTCAGTACAAAAGTCCTGCAAATCTAATCTAATAACTTACCAATGAGAAGCTGTACATTTTAATACAAAGTACAGTATTAGGGTTACTCACAAAACATGAGAATACTAATGACTGTACTCTAAGTGCACAATCATGATACCTCCATAGCAGGTGTTGCATATGTACTACTCTTTTGACGTACATACACCTGTGAACAATGACAGAGATATTCCAATTTCGCTATACTTATGAGCCCAATGTGATGTCACCTCTCTACTGTTGATTGGTTTCGATATATGAATATTCATAATGCATGACCAAGCTTCACCTGTAACATTGTTCTGCGACCTGCTCACATCTACACAGTAAGTCAATGGGACTTCATTGTGTGAGCTTTAAGCGGGAATATTCACACACTAAAACCCCACTGACTTTGTTGTCTGAATAGCATGGTAATCAGACTTGCTTTAGTCAATTTAACATTGAATATTTAAAATTTGTGATTGTTGTGATCGTAAATATGAATAGTTAATAGCATGCAGTTTTTACACAGTTTGACTAAAAATTCTTGCGAAAGTTCGCAGACATTGGTATTATGAGTGCAGCTGATATAGATGCAGGAGTAATACACGTCTGCCAAGCGGGCAAACTATTAAGTTATCTGCTCCATTGCGTGTGACTTGAGACACATAATACAGTCAGTAGGTGAAATGTGTGCAGGTTGATGACATCAGCATATTTTAATAACAATAAAATGCTCAAGACAATATAACTTTCTAATTTGTATACCATGACAATTGGACATGTTTAAAAGTTTACATCGACCAAAAGTTCTTTAATTCTGTAAATTTAATTTTGTTATTTGTTCGCTTAAGGACATGAGGAAAAAGTTTTGACTCATGTCAAGTTAATTTAGCTACTCAACAACTGTATACGATTCTCAGGAAGCCTGTCCCTTCCCTCTCCCCCTCCTCTAATGAAAACACCTGGATCTTCTACCCTCATACTTTAATTATCTTAAAAGTAATTCAGGGTTTTCTAATAACAACCTTTGCAATCTAGATAACAAAATCATTTTATGAAACCATTTAATCAAGTCTCAAAGTCTTTAAAATTTCATGAACATTCAGCAGATTCCATGTGATATGTGAGACCCTTCACTGTAACCACGGTAACCCATACAAATGTTTTCTAAATGTCTTTCTCATTGATACATAAGTCATAACTCTTTGAAAAATAAAACCCAGAAGGTAACCTCAGATCAGTGTTTTAAGGTTGCCATTTATTTTCTATTTAATCATTGTTGTTATGCTAAATTACAAAAAAGCAAAGTGTTTGATGGGGTTGAAGAACTTTCCTACAGGCTGAGTAAAACATGCCACCAAGGAGTTTTCTTAACATTTTAAAAAGTCTAAGAAAATATTGTGGTTGAAAGCTTTACTACTAAGCATTTCTTGACCTTACAAAACAGAAACTGATATACAGTAGCAGATGAGGAAGTGATAATACTTTAGTACCTATTAAATATTTTGACAAGAATCACAGTCAAGAGAAAGATATTGAACCTTTGCAGCAGGTGTTCGAACATGTACCTCTCTCATGGACTACACATTTTAACACCTGTAAACAATGAGAGAGATCATCCAATTTCACTATATTCATGAGACTGATTTGAAGTTATCTCAATGCTGTTGATTGGTTTCAATATATTAATATTTATATTAAACTGTATGCATTGTTCATGACCTTCTCACATTAACACACTATAAAGTCAAAGGGAGTTCTTAGCTCGGTTAGTTTCAGGCCAGAAATCACACACTAAAACACATTTGACTTTGGTTGTGTGCATAGTACCAGCTTAGACTTGCCTTAGTCAATTTTTCTTTGAATATTCATGATAGGTGCTTTGCTGTCATTGTATATGAATTTCAATAGTGCACAATATGTTCATTAATTGACAAAAATTCCTGTACAAGTTCTTGGACACTGGTATTACGAGTACAGCCAATATAGGAACAGGAATTTTACAGTGCACCGTCTGCTGGGTGAGCAAAGAGGAACGCATACAGTGCTGGGACATGCAACATTGCCAAGAGAGGGGGGGGGGAGAATAAGGATAAGAAGAAGGGGCCATTTTTACATGGGGCTATTTTTTAATTTTACCTGAAAAAGTTGCCCTCATCAATAACAATCAATAGTTGTGATTGTACTTTTGGAGGGTAATTTGAACATTGATGAATTCAAAAAAGATCTTACTAAGGATTTACATCCCTTATATGAAAGTACTTGTCAATCTGCCAGTGACCTTGTGTGTGTATTCAACAATATTGTGTGTAATCTTCTTGACTGTAAAATACCAACTAGAGCTAGAAGGATCAGGAATAAGCATGAATCTTGCCCTTGGTTCAACTCAGAAATTAAACAGGATATCAAGATTAGAAGGAAATATGAGAGACAGTGGCACAAACATAAACTGCTTGTGTACAAAGATCAGTACAAGCAGCAGTGTAAACTTGTATCAACTCTGATCTCTAACTCAAAAAAGAATTACTTTCGTGGTATTTTTGTCAGAACCACCAATTCTTGTAAAATGTACTCTACTGTTGACAAACTTCTTAATAGGGATGACCAGAAAGTTTTTGGTAATGATGTCCATAATGCAGAGTTACGTGAACAGTTCTCAAATTACTTCATAAAAAAAGTACAAGATATTTCTGCTTCATTTCCTCTAGTGGATCATAACATCACCAATAACGATGCCAATACTAGTTACAATACTTCAGTTCAAAACTATCTGTACAATTTTGGTACTTTCTCTGAAGAACAAATTCAAGACATCATTCTCAGCTCTCCATCTAAGCACTGTGACCTGGATCCACTACCCACATGGCTTTTAAAAATGTGTTGCAGTGAATTCCTA
>WURT03618532.1:6844-17734 GCA_009936505.3 Holothuria glaberrima
ATAGATAGGCAAGTTGTCCCAGGTTGCAAGTAAATAGGAGTCTAGAGTGGGAACTCATATATACTCAAATGAGAGAGAGTTTTAAGGACTTTGGAAGGGGGATCAAAATGTATTGTTTGTAAAAGAGCACATGTGCCCCATTGATGATGACCTCAAAATGTTTTGAGATGTGAATTTCTTATTCTATCAGGCAACCCACCTGACAACCTCGTAAGTGTGGTGTGCATACTAGCACAATTCATTCATGGTTTTGCTAGTCTGGCACCTGCTTGCTTCTGTACGTTGTGCATAACAACTAAAAATCCAAAATAGCTGCAGTGGAATAGTCCCTCACTTGTGCAATTTTAATTTAATCCCAAATTTCACAGTTGGGACAGCAATGCCTAGAAAGTACTGGGGACCTACAAAGAAAACTGGGACCTAGAAAGTATTACAGATTTTTGTCAAGGAATATTTACTTTAAAGACTTGGAGAGAAGAGCATTTAGCACGTTACGTCTTGCTTGGAAAAGTTTCTTTCTCGCCTACAGCAACTATGGGCATTAATGTCATACTCTCACTCTGATTTTCACTAACCTATTAACTTGGCTACAAAATAAGTAATATGGGTAACACTTGTTCTGTAAGAAGGCCCTCTATTGGAGAGGTTGCCTGATGGATGATTACCAAATTATTGAATACTGCCACCACTAGTTTTGCAGATTCTGGAGGGCAGTGGTTGTGACAGTGTAGTATGGTCTGATACTATTGTTCACATGCAAACAGTGGGAAGGGGGATGGAGGGGTCGAGGATGAGATGAGTTAGTAGTAGATGTCATGAAGTTTAACATGGTTTCACTTGTGTTTCTCAGTGGCTTAGGCAAGTGTGTTTTTAACTGGTTTCAATAGTATTTAATTGCATAAGAGGCATAATAGTCTTAAATCTGGAGTTCCTAACCTGTGGTACACCTACCACCAGTGGTACATTTGGACTTTCTCAGTGGTGTTCGGCGAGGTACACAACATGCTTGATTTTTTTTAGTGGAGGCAAAATGAGAAAATGCTTCAAAATGTGCCAAGTGTAGCACCATTTTGCATCTCAGCCCTCTTCCAAAACCAAAATTTTTTAAAAAGGGGGAGAGGAACACTCCTCCCCTTAGACCCCCCAGGACACCAATCAATCAAATCTTGTGCCTCTTTATTGAAGATTCCTAGATACGCCCCTGCCCATGCATCCCTCAAGTGGCTGTACACTGACACTGACACTTATTCATCATTGATTCTATCAATTCCTTCTCCCTCATACATCCCTCAAGCGGCTGTACACTGGCAGCTATTTTGATATCGGTGTTGACGCATAAACCCTATTGTAGTTGAATATGGCACCGTGGTACTCAGTGGCACCACGAAAATGTGAAATGGTACCCCAGTAGAAAAAGGTTGGGAACCCCTGTCTTAAATAATGAGACAGGTGCCTGTAAGTCAGTCAAGTTGACATTTATCCATTGACATCTAAAGTATTTACACTGTTGTCAGTAGCACAGAGGTAAACTGCTCATAAAATCATGGAAATAATCTGTATTTATTCTAGGGGGCCAAAGCCATTTCTGCCCCAGAAGGCTGTTTTGCTTTATTTTTTCAGAGATATAGGCTTCTCTTCCCAAACTCAGCAAGGGGAAGTTGGCCCCTAAAACTCTTTGCCTTGCATGCCCTTGGTTACATGAGCAGATTGACAGTGTGGTCAAGTAATTCTCTTTGGTTAATGTTTTACCGTTATAAGACTTCTTTTTATTATGTTATGCAACAGGTATTTGAAGAAGCAGTTAGGTGCGTTATCAACCCACAACCTCAGAAGAAGCAAGGCAGATCATGTTGCGTACTTTGATGGATCCTCTAAATATTGGGGAACTTTTTGAAGAGGAGCAAGTTGTACATTTATTTTGTGATTACCTTCAAAACAGCTCTCCACATTTTTCACAAATCAGTGGCTGGTGGTTAAGAATGTTTTGAAGTACTCTCAAAGACGATTTGCCTTTATTTAGTTGGATGTATTGAAAGCTGCTGACAAAAGAATCTTTTAAACTGAATCACTGTGGAAAATTTTTTTCTGAAGATTTGATCTTTTCCATTGATGAAAACTGGAGTATCTTAGCAGCAAGATAGTCGGGATTGGAGAAGAGCCTAGAAATCTGGAATATGGAGCTGAAAAAGTTGACAAAGTAATCAACTGAGATGTAAAATGAAATTGTTAGATAGTTGAAGTGTTAATTGTTAAGATAAGATTTATTTTAGTGGACTGGTTGCGGCTTTATAAATAATTGAGCGATCAATGTTTAAATTATAGCATGGCACCTCGTAAGAACATCTTCACAGTCACCGGCTGTTGGCACAACTGTTTAGGGTGAAGGGTAGGGGAACTGCACCACATGTCATTAGCATTCATACACCTATTTTGAGTCTTATTAAACATTTTGAAAGCAGGATAAGGGCTCCTCTTCCCACCCCTCTCAGCAACCCCCCCCCCCTTTACCCTGGTTCCTGGCATCATATGCTTGTTTCCAAATATACTGTAAACTATGATAGCCTTGCACATGTGGGCTTTGCTGAGTAGCACATTCTTAATATTTTAACATCGTAATGTCATTTCATGATGACAGAATTGTCAGTTGTTCAGGGAAGCTCTTATGGATGTTTTTTTTTCCCTCCTTCCAATAATTTTCGAAACTGACTCAGAAGTTTAGGCAGAGAGTTGCAGTTGCAACTTAAGGGAAGGTTGCCCAATGTTTTCCTCACTTCACATGGTGGAGCTGATTTTGAAACTTCATTTAAAGATAGGTATGAAGAATTCTTAAACAGTGACAAGTCCCCATCATTTCAGGTCCCCCCCATCTGTACAATCTATGTCAGCCCCCCCCCATTGTCCCCTATTTTCACAAATATATAACCCCTTATTGCCCACAATTACCTCCTAGCATAGTTTATGACTCATGCCAAAAAATGTGAAGAAAAAAGTTGATTTATAAGAATTTCTCCTTGAAATAAAATATGGGGCAATCGAAGGCCATGTAGTGGTTCTCTGTCACATGTGAGTGATGGCTGTGTAAATTGTATAAACTTGTCACATTAATGTGCCGGATACAGATAACTACTTCCAATGTGAAATGCTGTACCTTTTTGTAACGGCTAATTTACAAGTACTTTTTATTGCATTTATACCAAAGTTGTGTTTACAACGGCAATGTTGAAATGACGCTTTGTAAAAGATGAAAAGGTTGGTTAATTCATCTCTTTGTAAAGTTGACAGATTTGTCTAAACAGATTTCCTTCCATAACTTTGAAAATCGTTCCAATTTGCAAAGAGGGAATGTAAATTTATGGGAGAATTAAATCAGATTTAGTTACATGTAAATAAACTGTCAGTATCATCTAGTAAATGTGGTTACTTCAGATTAACAAAGTCTGATAAGATAAAATGTGCTGCCTAGTAAAACTGACGTTTAAGTTTCAAATTAAGGATGACACGTCTGCTGCCCTTTTCTGGGATTTTTGTTTTCTGTATTTACTTTATACAAGATAAATAAAAAAGCAGATGAATAGACGTCAAATGCTACCATCAATGAAAGATGCCTTGTTTTGGTAGGTTCAGCTGTATCACAGAAGTAGTTCATCGTTACATTGATTGAGACCATAGAAGTAGTAAGAAACAGGAGTAAAAACCATGATCAGATTTTTTTCAAATTTCCCCTGAAATCCTAAAGGATGAATAAGATTAAACCATCGTAGAACTTTAAAAATCTGGTTGCCATGGTTACGTTAACTTTGTATAATATAAGAGGCAGTGAGAGAATCTATGGTGTGCCTATATTCAACCTTACCTCTAGTCAGCTTTTCGTTCATTTCATGTGAACTTGTCGTAAGCATACTCTTACATTAATGATTCCGGTCAGCTTTTTCGTGTCGTATGTGGTTAAGTACAAAGGAGGGTGTAGTGTAGTGGGAATCAAATGTGTAATCGTGTAGAACAAATTATATTTAAATTTTAAGTATCTGTTGCTTGTAAATAGACCAACACATTTTGTGTTCCTTTTTGTGCTGTAAAAACTTGAGATGGGTCCTGGAAAATCATTTTTATTGAATTGAAAAACTAAATGTTGAATTTAAGTACAAAGAGATCAGTGTGAAAATTTTTGGCCTTGCAAAATATGGTAGTTGAGATGTAAAGGCTAGGTTGTTGTTCGTGCAAAAATGAAAACGCTACTGTAAATTTGATTATTACGGTAGTAGTTGGCTACCGAACCCCACTTAATTAATAAAAACTAGAGAAACTTATTGGATAAAACTTGCACTAACTGTCTACCTCCATGTTTCCATGGAAATTAATTTAAGAGGTGATGGCAGCATTAATGAATGTCAAGAAGACATTTTAGATCTTTAAGATAAGACTTTCATGGGGTTCAGTCCAGAAAAACCATACCAGTTTTTGGAAAAATTCATTTTTCTTCTTGGGGGATACACTGGCATTCAATGTAGAAAGGAAAATGACAAAATAAATTGAGGAAATATTTCAGAAGCTTTTTACATTTAGTCCTACTTTTAAAATATGAAAGCAGATGATTATCAGTCTTCTTTTTTTAACATCTGCTCCAATTTTTTTCCGCTGCAAGTAGGTCACCATTTTTTTGCTTCAGATCTTACTTTTTCTTTCAATTTTGTTTACCAACATTCTCTTTAATTGCAAACAAGTAATGTATATTTTTTTTCAAAGATATGGCTATTCGAATTATTTTATCTTCTTGTTAAGACAAATATCTATAAATTGGTGGAGTTGCTACTGTTATTTTATTCTTTTTGGATTCTTTTAGCATAGGGTCTGCCTGTGCTGGTAGTTGGTGCTGATTCTATCATGGAGTTGTTTAATAGTGTTTATATATTCAGAATCAGATTCACATTTTACTACCAGATTCAGACTTAAGAATCAATTCAGATATTAAAGTAAGATTCGAACTTTGAAAAGTAAGAATCAGATACAGATTTTAGAATCAGATTCAGATTTCAGAATCTGATGTTAGATTAATATTCAAAGTCATATTCACACATTAGAACTAGGTTTAGACTTTGTATGAAACAGATTCAGATTGCAGAATCAGATTCAGACTTTTGAGTCAGATTCAAACTCAGATTCACAAATTAGAATCAGATTCAGACATATGAACCAGATTCAGTTTTTAGAATCAGATTCAGACTTTTTACTCAGATTCAAACTCAAATTCACACATTAGAGCCAGATTCAGACTTTACAGGGAACAGACTCAGATTTCAGAATCAGGCTCAGACTTTTTAGTCAGATTCAAACACAGATTAAGAGATAAGAATCACAATCAGACTTATGAATCATGTTAAAATTCTAGAAACAGCTTCAGATTTCAATCCAGTTTGCTGACAGAATGATGTCCTCTCATTTTATGTAATTGAAATATGTATCATCATTTCTTTTGGTGGTCTTGTAACAAAAATAAGGCTCAAGGAAAGACTAATTGTAAGGTTTCATATTGTTTGTTTAGGCCTCCTTTAAATTAAATTAACTATAGCAAAGAAACCACTTTTTCTGAACAGCCTAGAACAAGAAGGTTTTTTGTTTTGAGGATTTTTTTGTTTTGTATATTTACGGATTCTTTTGCATGACTGTACATGTTTTATATTTTGGCAGCACTTCTAAAGTGTACTCATTTCAAGGTAATTTCTTTACTTGTTTCAGTAAACATAAAGCTAGCTGAATGTGCATGTGTATATTAGCTTGCACCCTGTCACATATATTGTATGTCAGTGTCCATAGCCTGTACCTTGCATGCCTCATAGCCAGTTGGGTTGTAGTTGTGCAGTCAGGCTGTTCACATTTCTGTGATTGACACCCCTTTTCCCCTCGAGTTTTCTTAAAATTTCTCTGAGCACCAAAGAAGGAAGGGAAATTTTCCTTACCCCCATTTTTACATGCCCCTGTTGGCTGTTCAATGTTTACCAGGATGCCAGTACTATCCTAGGACAGGATTCCAGGAATTAAGGCACATGTCAAAAATAGACAAGCTGCAGCTACCTCAGCTAAGCTGCAGGGGCTGCAGCCATGCTTTGTTGACAAAGCATAACAATAGCAAGTTTAACTTAATCCTTCTGTTGTAATGTGTATAGCAGCAAAGCATGGCTACAGCCACTGCAGCTTGGCTGAGGCAGCTGCAGCCTGGAGTTTGACATAGCACTCAATAATGTTTGTCAATGCAGAATGATCTTCGCTATCACTCTGCATTAAAAAGAGCTGTACTTAAATGTGCCATTTTACAAAGTATCCCATGGACACATAAAATTTGGGAATTATGAGAGCAATTTATACCAAAAAATTTTGTAATTTGGCATCAAATGTTCAATACTTGAGTTAAAAAAAAAAATAATAACTGAATCCCTGACTGTGTTGAAGGAGCATTATAGTTTTCTGGGGGTTTCAAAGGTGACTTAGAAATTAGGGGTCCCATCAGAAACATCCCTTTGTGACCGCCTCTTAGAGACAAGAGGAAATGTAAGGGTCTAATTTAAAAGCACCTCACACACTTGCTAAGTGTGACTACATTTACATTCATTTAAGTGTTTTAAAGCTAGCAGTTGTTGAGATGTAAACATTTCAATTGGGTGATGTTGTAATCTCATAGTCTTTGCAGTCAAAACTTGACTGGTTACTAAAGAAAAAATTCTGACATTCGTTTTGCAAAGTGAAAGTTTCTAATTTTTGGGGCTCAAGAGGTAGTACTGGGTACCTCAGTTTTAAGAACACTTTCCAAACACGGTATATTAATTATGTCATTGTAAGTTTTCTTTGTGTGGTCATTTGCTCAAATTTTGACGATGAAAAATGTGGCATTCAAAGAAACTTCCTGGAGCCTTGGATGCGACATGAGAAAAATACTGATTGCATTGGCAAAGGGAATCTTAATGATTTAGCAGGCACAACTTTTTTGTTGGAATATCTGGGTCATTTAAAAGGGTTTTGCCCAAATATTGGCATAATTGTCATTTCTCTAAATGTTGAGAATTTTTAATTACAAGCTATAACATTATAAGGTGGATTTGCAATGTGAGTACAGTGCCATAAATAGAAGTACCACACTTGCATTGTGAGTACAGGGTCTTGAGTACAAGTACAGTACTTGCAGTACAAGTACAGTTTGATAAGTATAAGTGCCAGACTTAAAGTGTGAGTACCATGACATGAGTATACAGTAAGTACATCTTATCGTGGAAAGACTATACAAAGGTGTTATAGACAAAGTGAAGGAGGGCAGTCCATTGAAACGTCTTCTTTTCATCTTTGCGTACAATACAAACTACAAAAATTAGGCAGGGGATTTGAAACCCCATTTCTTAACAAGTAATTCATATGAAAGTAAACTGGTAGTGTGAGTACAATATCACGAGTACAAACACCTTACTTTTAGTGTGAGTACAGTGTTATGGCTACAAGCACCAGACTTTCAGTGTGAGTACAGTATCATGAGTACAAGCATCAGACTAGCAGTGTGAGGACATTATCATGAGTACAAGCACCTGACTTGTAGTGTGAGTACAATGTCATGAGTGTGAGTAACAGACTTGTAATGTGAGTACCATGTAAGAGGACCTGACTTGAAATATGAGTACAATGTCACGAGTATGAGTGCCAGACTTGTAGTGTGAGTACAATGTCATGAATATGAGTACCACACTTGAAGTGTGAGTACAGTGTCATGAGTATGAGTACCGCACTTGAAGTGTTAGAACAATGTCATGGGTACAAGTACAGTAGTATGAGTACAATGTCATAATTATTGAAGTTTGGGCACAATGTCATGAGAACAAGTACTACTCCTCTGGCGCACCAGTCTTTGCCATGAGGACAACATCATGAGTATGGAGGAAAGTGCAAGTCTCTAGTTGAAAGTATAAGTGCAAACACACATCACTTTTCATGAGTATGGGTACAAACTTTTCAAATGCAACAAAATTTAACCATTTCTGGAATAGATTGCTATGCTGTTGTTTTGTGATCTAAAATGGATAATGTGATGCCTTTAAATTTCATCATGCCAACATGGGTTCATCACAGTAATCATTGCTTATCACTGTTCAGTCCCATCATGGGGGGAGGGGGACTGCAGCCTCCCAGACTAAAATGTGGTAGGTTGAAAGCATGATTCCTCCTTAATTCAAGGATGGAGACCTCTTTTTTGCCCCTCTGTAAATATTTCAAAGTTTGCAGTAATTTTCCTAACAATGTATCCAATATATTGCACCAAATTGCATCTAAGGACCCTCAAATATCAACCCCTCCCCTTAACCCCCCCCCCTCATTGAGGCAAGAACAGTTCTCTGCACTTGCTTCATTAACAAAGAGTAAGAGATACCTCCCATAGCCAGGCTGCACAGTTAGCACAACAGTCTTTATTGGCTCACTATCTATGGATTCCAGTTGGGTTTCCATCATATGAGCAATCGGAGGCTTGTACCAAGATTGCAAGTTACCACCCCTCTATGTTTTATATATCACATGCACTACTCAGACAAAAAGGGGGTGGGGGACTTAGAATGTTAAAGTAGACAGCCTGTCAATTCTACCTTTGACAATCCAAAGTCATATCAACACATGTACGGCTCTGAGACAATCTTTGTAAATAGAGGGCGCACTTCTTAATTGTCTAACATTCACCATCTCCACATTTAATTACCTCTGCCAGATACCCCTTAGTACATGTAAATGTTAATCATGCTAACCTAGTTATGACTGAGTTTAATGTTCATCATGCTTACCCAGTCGTGACTGAGTTATTATCATTTTTGTTCTTTTTCTCTCTGTTTTGGTTTGTTCATGTTGTACTTCTATGCAAATTACAGTTAGAACACCTGAGAATGTCACCTGACCATGCCACCTGACAATGTGCATTGACTGTCAACTACGTTGTCGTCCATTTTGCTTTTTTGCAGTTAACGCTTTAAAAAGATGGATAAAATTACAAGTGAAACCAGATTTGATATCTTTCATTTATTCGTGACTGTATTTCTTTCATATTTTGTATCTACAAGCTATGTTAGCCTTCTAAAGTTTTGAAATCAGTTAATATTAAAGAAAACAGATATGGTTAAATCGGACTTTAAAGTTTCATTTTCTATTATTTTCTTCTTTCATTGCCTTGCTTCATCCAGCCTGCAGTATACACCGGACATGGATGGGTTGGGATGGGGAAATTCTCCCTGCATCAAACGAGATCGCCCACAAGGAGACGTTGGAGGCAAGAAATGGCAAATGATTGCAAACACAGTCCCTGTGGAGCACAGAATAGGCTCCATAAACTGTTAAAGAAGGCATTTTTTCCAAAACATTTTAAAAGAATCCCTCAAAAAGGAATAAAATTCATACCCTGGCTTTGATCCCCCTCCCTGCAAGTTTGAATTAGGGACAGGAAAAATCAAAATTGAATTATGAACGGTCTCCCGATGGCGCAACCAGATTACACACCGTCGCTTTTTGGTAAACCTGTGAGCCGCAAATATCTCCATTAGACGAATTGCCTTGTGATCACCATCTTGAACAAATCTGGGACCCAGTGACCCTACATGATGATTGGCCTCCTGTCAAAGCTGGTTCGGTACGTGATGTTTCCAGCTACGCACGGTTGAATCTCTGTGTCACATCACGTTTCTAGATCAATCATATGACTATTGGTATTAAAGGTCATCGATTTTCCATTATTTTCACAAAATTGAACCTTTTTGCACCCTCAACTATCTCAGAAAATCAAAGTTAAATTGAAAAATAAGTGTTTATGTCAAAAAAATCTGTATTTTGAAAATGCGTACATGGGCATTTGACTCCCGTCTCCCCCATCCCGCCAGCGTACTGGTTCAGAAACGTGTTTAAAGTTGGGCCGGGGAACACAACCCCACCTCCGTGGCCAGTCGGGGGAAATCACTCAGTCGGGAGGGGGGTTAAGGTAAAGGGGAAGGGAAAGAGAGAGAGAGATTGAACAGACAAAGAGGATAATTGGAGAGACGGAAGAAGCACACGAACTTAAACATCCAACCGAGTCGGAGAGTCTGTTAAATGTTGAGGTTTTCATGTTACAGTGTACACGTGCAGGACGTGTATCTCAGGTTGGTGGGTGAGCCTAGGACATATGTTAGGTTCATATTTGACTGTAGCAAAGACTGTGACACACTGTAAATTACAATATTTTAGGGGGTGGGGACGACTTTGACATGGCACTCTCTGAGAGGAATGCCACAATCAGTGTACCAAGGAAGTTCTTGCAGATGTCTCCCACATTGCAAGGTAGTAGCACTTCCCAGACCGTGTGTGAGTTACAGCCGCTCAACATTCTTAATTCTGAGACCTCAAACTTTAGGAATTCACACTTCAAATGGAAAGCACCACGACCTCTCAAAATCGTAGGCCGGCACCAACTGCCCATGTGTCTGATTTGGCCTGACAGGCGTCAATCGTACTAACTGCCGTCGAATTGATGATATAGAGAGCATTTGGCTAGTAGAATGATGCTGAAGGCTTAATTTGGAACATGAAATGAACCGAAGATGTCTTACAGGTATTTTATACTGAGACGAGAAGGATGGTAAGTGTGTGCTATCTCCGCCCGGCCAGGAAAAATAACATTTTACAATTTTAAGCACAATTTTGTAATGTTTTCTTCATTTTACACTTGCACTGCAAAAAGTTATACATATCTCATTAAGACTGATGAAAATGGCTGGCGCATTTGTTTTTTTTTTTTTCAACTTTTGATTGCTGTCAACTTGCCTAGCGTCTCCCAGGCCGGAAGGGGCCACCTCTTAAAAACCGAGCGAGCATGATGCGTATGTCAAGGTTCACTTGATTAAGTGA